>JAMPIV010003230.1:0-88759 GCA_024509875.1 Oreohelix idahoensis | reverse complement strand
TATGTGAAAATATTCATTTTTTAAATTAATAGAAGTTTCAAACTGTTCCATAAGTTTACATATAAATGAAACATAAATGAATTTATATTGTGAACACTTTTCAAACAGTGGAGATGTAAATGTAAAACATATTATATCTGTACGTTTAACCTTTTCCTTTAAATGTAATGTAAAGCTATAGCTATTCAGTTTAAATGTAAAGGAAGTTTTATCCCGAGGGATTAAATTTACTTCTCATCGAGGGTAAATTCTGACATGGGATGGGGGTATGGGAAGATAGGAACCCTTAACTATGGGTTGGAAAACGCCATACTCAGAAGAGCGTTTCGTTTCTATTTCTATTACCAGTTATTGGTGGTACCAGCAGAAAGTACTATCTCTGGAACCAAGTGAAGGTAGAAATGGACTGACGTTTTGCGAGACGCCATCATAAGAGGGTCTTATAGACAGACGCAGAACCAACTTAACCGTTACCCCTTGAACGTGCGGTGCCTGGGAACGTGCGGCGCCTGAACTTTGACCAGAGACGAGTGAGAGCAGAGCGAAAGGAACTGACCCAGCGGGAGAAGAAACTACCATTGGCAGCTAAGTGAAAATATCTGCTGCCAAAAGTGACCTGATTTATTCATTTAAATCCCAATCAAGTGATATAACCTTTTCCATAACTGTTCAATTTATTTTCCAACTGTTAAAACTTAAAGTGATTATTAAATTTTGTTATTTGTAATGTTACAAATTTAACTTCGATTCAATCCTTTTAAATGTACTATATGATTGTCTCAGTCAAAGTTACTAAACACACACTCTAAATAGAGCTATATATATATATATATATATATATATCTATATATATATATATATATATATATATATATATATATATATATATATATATATATATATATATATATACATATTATAATAATAAATTCCACTGATTAACTCACCGGTGGGGGCTTAACGAGCTAGAATATACTATTGCCTAAATTCTTCATAAACGTGTCGGCAGATTATAGAATTAACGTGCTTAGCGACAGCCAGCATTGTTTTTGCTTATCTGAACATCTTATGAAGACTCCCATGTGATAGAAGCTTTACTACTCTTCTATCGACATTTCTGCCAATCGTAATATTGTGTAAAGATAAACTGCATTGAAGCCTGTAATACATACTCTTGAATTTTTGCCACTGTTGGACCACTACTGCAAAGCAGGGGAGGCAATACCGTCACAGTAATGTCTACGTGAGAGTCTGACAGGAAACGATTATGTCATTTATGTCTTCCCATAAGGTGTCTCACAGACAAGTAATCTTGTTATCTGTCGCATGAGCACGCAACTCTACGCGAAATCTAAGCAGACCAGCATGGGTTTTACCTGCGATAATCTCAGCAAATCTGTGCTGTGCCTAGCAAACGTGATGTATTATCACCAATAGGGAGTTTCACATGTTTTGACCATATCAAATGTCTGCTTGATACGAGCAGAAAGAAATGTGTCGACCCGGAAATTCCAGGTAATCAGTACTTACAACAATTGAAATAAGTACTGGTGTAGTGAATAAGAGATCGAGAAGGGCTCGCCCCAAATCCATCTTGTCACAAATAGGGAGGAGGACAGTACGCAACTTTGTCTCCTGAGCTGGCGCTTTGGATATTTCAGAGTAGGGCAAGGTTTCATGATGGCGATCACTTTCATATAAAGAAATAATTATTAACTTGACATTTTATGTTTTATCTTTCTTGTTCTTTTAGGTTTTTAAAATTTCTATATTTTGTTACGCATTTCGGCTCCTCTCTCATGCCAGCGCACAGTGCGGTTGCGCCCAACAGACGGCTCCGTCTGTGTGGTAGTTTCAGTCTAACGGACGCAACCATAGATATACAAAGAGAGATCATAACGTAAGGATTAACGCATGTGAAGTGATTATATAGTGTAGAAAGTAAGACGAGGTTTCCCGAATTATAGTTAAGTGATAACTTGTACTAGAAGGTTCGAATGCGAGTCTATTTAAGGTGCAGGAACACGCTCGCAGTTCTCGTACCATGTAGCTCTTTTCAAGCTGTCACATAATTATTTTGGGTCGATCTCTGCTTCAATACGGCAGTAATCAGTTACATTTGTTGTGCTGACTAATTACATGCTTTTAAATGGTCGGCACCTCTTTCTTTCTCTGCTATGTAGCAGATATTTTGTATTCTCAAACATTCTTTCACTCCTTTCAGTAATAATTCGACTTGTCTATTTACCTGACCATCCCTGCTGAGAGAATAAACTGTTCATGCAATATTAACCGATAACCATGTTGGTTAATCTCGTGTGTGGCCGACATCAGAACTACAGAGTAGTATTAACTCATTCTAACCCAGGCATTTTTTCAGTTTTCTCGGTTTTACCCAGGACCCAATATGCAGACACTTTTTTTTTCTACAAGTGATGTTTTAAAAATAGGCAGTATATATTAAGTTTGGTAGATATATGTATTATGCATCAAACTTTAGGAAATTGGCTGCAGAATGTTATGAAATACTGTTGAGTTCTTATGTGATGTTATAATTGTTTGTTATATCTTGTGAAGTGTAGAAACAATACAAAATCAAAATAAAAAATGAATTGTGATTATGCACATACACGTAAATATTTCAGCTGTACTTAATTCATTGGTAGTAAAATACCAAGAATTAAAACGTATATCCAGTTGACAACTAATTCAAGAAGTTTGATAACAAACAAATAAAAATTGTAATTTATATTAATGTGTTTGTGAAGTCACATATTGCTGAACTGGAATCTCACTTATACATTCCTGTTTCATGCAAATTAATTAATTAATTTCTTTAAAATATCACGTTTGTTCAACGTCCTTATCGGAGTCGAAAATAGGTTATTATCGATAACATTCATTTCGAAATTATATGTTGAGGTTGATTCGTTAATAGTTTATGAGTGTTATGTATGTGACTACACTACATGTAAACAAATAACCATATGACGTCATTAATTGATAATGTATGCAAAAACTAAGCACCTATACAATTATTTCGCTACCAGTTCAAAATACGATGTCCACAGGAAGTGTTTACATTATATGAACACTCTATGGCTACTTATTTTCTATTTTTTTTTTTTTCAATTTCGGAATCTTATAAAGCGGGCGTACCACGCGGCCTGCAGCTAAATCTAAAGCAACTCTAGCAACGGATATAAAGCACACAATTGCAACTTTATAATTTTTTGTTTCGCTCACAAACGTTCAAACACATGTGCCGGATGTAATGAAATAATTTTAAACTGGCTTATCGCCAGAATCCAAACCTCAGAAATGAGGTATCAGAGGAAGGTGGTTGAAGTAACAAGAAGAGACATGGTCCGCAACCAGACGATTCGTCAAGGCATAAAATCCCACACCCTGCAGACCCAAGTAGAACAGTCCCAACTAAGACAGTTTAGCCATCTCTACAGAGTGGGAGAAGATCGGCTACCACGACAAGCATGGAAAACAAAGAGCTAGGGATCCAGACCCCCAGGGCGACCCAGAGTCCGCTGGGAGGATAACATTAGACAATCTTTGAAGGACCGAGGACTAGAATGGAACCAGGCCAGGAGGAAGACAGCCGATAGGATAGTCTGGCGCTCTCTCTTCCAAATTTCTACACCTCACGGTAGAAGAGGATCGACTAAATAAGTTATCGCCAGATATTCTATAATTTTCCGCTCAAATGCGGCATATATCATCTTTGCGCGCCACACGCCCTTTGTATAGCGAAAGGCCTATCTAGCAGAATGAGTTAAATTCGCCCAGTGTATTTGCTCTAGTAACATTCTATATTTTGTAATACTAACATGTAAACTAATATGTATATATTGCCATGTGAATATTATTATGTGAAAATTGCTAGTGGATGTCCAAGTCATCTGAGGCTGACAACCTCAGCGTATAGAATGATGATTTCATGAACCACCACTGCAAGGGCTGGTGACTACTTAATGCTATTTTCTTCAAGAGAACTAAAAGCATAAGTAGTCCCAAGTTCCATATGGAGCAGGGAGGAAAAGATGAAATAAATTATGTACATTCTAATTATAATATTTACAAGTACTGTCGTAAAAATTTTAAATCTGTATGACACCACGCTCAAATTCCCCGCGTCAAAAACTAGCTATCGTATTTGAATCTAACGTTAACTATAGGATTTGAAATTTGTCTAAGAACCAAGTCAAATTTACCGCCAACAATTTATCTAGTGTATTTGAATTTGTCTAGGAACCAAGTCAAAAGTTACCGCCCAACAAAAGTTATCTAAGAGCATAGTACAAATTTAACAACCAATCAAATTGTTTCCTTTTCTTGTAGTGATAAGAAAATTTTGGTTGACGTGACAATAGAGGCTATTTTGTGTTTTTGACCAAACGAAGATATTTTATTTCTTAACAACTAAAGATAGTTAAACAGAAGGAAATATCTCAAATTATAGCGCTGATATTGCTTAACACATAAGCATAAATATTCACACATGATAAAATTTTATTGTAGTAGAAAAATTTATTTTAGTGATATTTTCATATCAGGGTAATGCCAAATTTAATTACTTTAAAATTACCCAGATTGATATGCAAAAGAATAACTAAGGGAAAACTATATAGAACGATAGAGAGAAATTGGCCGTTTAATTATCACTTCGGATAATTAAAATCGGTCCACTAATAACTATAATATAAAATATTTAAAATTAGTCAGATTATTCAAGCGAGCTCAGAATCGCCTAAGTCAAAATTCCTAGAAAGACTTTTTGACTTTGCCTCCGATTGGGCGGATGTAGTTCTATAAATAGTAACAAGGTGGTACGATCTGGGCCATTCGATTCAAAAATCTGCACCGAGCTGACAGAAACTAAAAGACAGAACGACCAAGTCTTTGCCTTCTGATCTGAGAGCAGTTCTAGATCCCGTAGAAGGCCAGTTCATCTTGTGTGTGTGTGTGAATATATTTGCCTGAGTGTTATATCACGAAATTACCTCGTGGCTGCATTCACGTGAGAGGAAGTTTGTGGGAGATGGGAGTTCCTTATATATCTGGAGCCAGACTCCATCTTCTCAGTCAGGAGCTATAAAGTATGTGGTCCTGACTTGTGTATATGATCAGCAGCAGCAACATTCTAAGATAAGTCCTTTATAAAGGCCAGTGTCAGTTTATCCAATCATTCACCCAAGAGTAATCAAACTAGGATTACAACCTTTTTTAGGATGAATAGATAAGACCATCAAAATAATAAAGAGAACTTACAGCATAGTAATAGCAGACGTTATTAATCATATGAACAGAAACTGTATGTGTAGTTATTCCAGTGAACACTCTACAAAAATGTAACAGTTTTTCCAATATATTTATTTTGATGTGTAAATATCATTTTATTGCTTTTGAGTATTTCTGACCTGTAAAGATTGAGGTTCAGGACAATTAAATTCTACATAAAAATTTCATACAGTCTTGCTTAATAATTTTATTAAAGTTAAAGTCTGTTGTGAAATTAATAACTGTTATATTAGATAAACTACCCTAGACGTAGCCAAATAAAATAACTCAGTTAATCATTTACCTAATTGGGATCTTAAGAGGTAGCAGTTAGGGACTCAGAGTACTACATCATCATCATCTTCTCTGAGAACTTACATAGCTTGACCCCACTTTGATGTCTATACACCCTTGCTCGTTTCAGAGAAGGGGGTATTACTTATAAGACCAGTCTCTTATTTGGCACTATCCTGGTATCCTCTGATACATCTAGTTGTCCAGGATAGCCTATAGCTTAGTAACATCAAAACCTCTTATGACAAGTACAAACCAGTGTAAATGTCTATGTAAACCTATTCACTCTAAATAAGTAAATGTTTTCAAGTTTTCAACAAGTGTAGATGTAAAAGAAAACATATTCAATCTATATTGTGGACATTTTCAACCAGTGTAAATGTAACTGAAAACATATTCAATATTTAGTGTGAACAATTTTCAACCAGTGTAGATGTAAAAATGTAAACATATTCTATCTATACTATTATCCTTTTCATTTGAATGTAAAGTAAATCTAAAGCTATTCAATTTAAATGTAAAGAAAGTTTTCTCTCGAGGGAGAGAAACTTACCTACTATCTATCTATCTATCTATCTATCTATCTATCTATCTATCTATCTATCTATCTATCTATCTATCTATCTATCTATCTATCTATCTATCTGTCTGTCTGTCTGTCTGTCTGTCTGTCTGTCTGTCTGTCTGTCTGTCTGTCTGTCTGTCTGCCTGCCTGCCTGCCTGCCTGCCTGCCTGCCTGCCTGCCTGCCTGCCTGCCTGCCTGCCTGCCTGCCTGCCTGCCTGCCTGCCTGCCCTGCCCTGCCTGCCTGCCTGCCTGCCTGTCTGTCTGTCTGTCTTATCTGTCCGTCCATGTCCGAATGCCTACAAATCCAGCCACTACCTACCTGACTGCAGATTCCCACACCGCTGATGTATCCATCTATCCAGGCACACATGGATGCAGCAGGCCTGCTACTAACAACCGTGTATCGACCCCTCCAAGAAGTTGCCTCACACAAGAACCGACAGGCAGACATGCTGATCTACTTCCGCGAGAACTTCGACTCCGTACTGAACCAAGCTCTCAGAGACGTAACGCAGGTGAGAAATATCGTATCATTCACCATTGCTTTTCCCTTTAGATCCCAATGGAGCACGGAGGCATCCCAAGATTGCCCCCCCCCCTTTTCCCCTTACAAGAAGTCTGCAATAAATCGTATACATGTGTGGTCTCCCAGCAGAATTATGCTAGCTTATGTTTATGCCTGCCACGATATTGTAGGAGTGTTTCTCAAAATGCTGCACGACCATCATTTACTACAAGGATTCTCACAATTCCCCCCCCCCCCCCCCCCCCCCCGAATTTTGTAGCTTAATGTAATCAAATATTTATCACTCATCATTATTATGTGTCTTTGTGCTACACGTGGAGTAACAGATAGTGAAGTTCTGATGATGTTCTTACAATCCATATAACTTATGACAAATGAAAGTCAATTAAAAACTAACTGGAAACACCATCCTTTATGCCCCTCTCCCTGAATATAATTTTTGTTTGGTTTTGTTTTATTTTATCTCGTTCTTGTTTGTTTGATTTGGTTTTTTGTTGATTTGTTTTTAACATACAAGCAAAATTGGTCATTTTGATTTGCCATACTTACTACTAAAATTTACAGTTGTGATGGTGCCACGTTCCCATATCGGCAGTTATTCATCTTATTTGGAATTGAAAACAATACATATATCCTAATTATAATCCATCAGAGGTTGAGCGGGATATTTGTCATTATTAAATTTAAAAACAAAAACCCGAAGTATGCAGCCATCGCTGCGGCAAATGCCAACCCAGGAAGCCTGTGCCAAAACGTCATTCGTGTACTCTTAAACGGTAAAGATAGTCCCAATGCATGTATTGCCTTAGGGGAGTGGAGTGTTTGAGACTTCACTATACTATATCCAGCTTCGAGAGGTTGGGTGACCAATTTCCTTCCTCGCTCCCTTTGCCTCCCCCAACTCAAGAGAACGAACGAACGAACTTTATTGAAGAGTCAAGTACCCTTTTACAACTGTGTAGACCCGTCTTTTGTTTTTCTGTTGTCTAGTGTTCTACTTCTTTATATCTTACGAGTGCCTGAAAACATACCTTTTTATTTGTCTAATATTTATTTACTGTTTACAGGCCTCGGGTTTCCCTTCCTTATGCGTTATAAATGTTTGTACAATACCAAAAACCTACCCTATGTCCTGTACTTTCTGTTCTTAGTCTTCTATCATTTACTAGACACATAATTAAGGTCTTTGTCTTGTGTAGTCTGACCTATACTGTATAATAGGGGAACAACAGAAGTGATTGAGTCATTTATAGACTGGACTGCCCATGGTAAATTTCCGGTGTTATGTCTTGCGGGTCCCACTAATGACCCGTCATCGAAGCATCATTTTTGTGATGCCTAGATGGCAGGGAGGATAGTGTGATTCGCTTGCATAGCTAGGCGGGGTTGTCGCACGGAAGGTCCTGGGTTCGAGTCCTGGGTAAGCCACTCACGTTTGTTGTTTTTCTGTTGTCTAGTGATCTACTTCTTTATTTCTTACGAGTGCCTGAAAACCTACCTTTATGTTTGTCTAATATTTATTTACATTACGTCGAGCTGCAGATGTTGATAAATAGCAGAGATGTCATGCATCACATCAAGCCAAAGTAATATATGGCCAAATTTATCAACTTTCATTCCTTTAGATCTATATTACTTCTCGCGATATCAGTTTTCAAAGGTCTCCCAGTGACTTCATAATCAATCCATCCAGATAATTTTTTAGTACAAAGATCTAATGACGGTGACCAGTAATGTAAATTTATGAAATGACCAAAGTAGAAACAGTGCCGTCTTTAGGTTATGTAACAGAAAAAGCACACTGTAATTAAAAGCCCGTTAATTTTGATGGGTTACTTACTAGTCGAAATAGTATTTGTTCAGGCAGGCTTTCCTTATAGAAAGAGCCTCGCGCGCAACAACAACCAACAACAACGAAAAAGAGAGAAAAAGAAAACCAACACACTCAACAATAGACCAAAAGAAACAAAAAATCATAATGTTAATAATAATTATCCAATACCATAATTCCCGTCGTAAGTACGTCGGTCGGTCGGTCACATCATGCACACCGTCATTTGCGCACTTTTCTATTATCGAGATAGTACATTAACTTTCAACCACAGCTAAGGGGTGCAACTGTGGTTGAAAGTTAGACACTAATTGTATTGTTTCTCTTATATGTACTGATATATTGGTCCGGTGGGGTCTCGCCACTGGTGGCTAAGATACTCTATGGCGTGATGAAAAAAAAAAAAGAACTTTAGGAAAATGATACTCCTCGGCTGTTCAATGAAATGATGGCCGAGTATGACCAGTGAGTTTTCTTTAGATGGTTAATCCAGTAGGAAAACGTTTACTGTCATGTGTAAAAATAGTGATATAAATTCTGCCACAGCAGATCAGTAATATTTATGGAATGGCTTCTGGCAATGTTCTTCTCCAGTTATAATTTAAAATGGCTTAATGTTAAAGTTCTTGGTTTTACTCCTCTCATGAATGGAGAGGTGGACCACATAGGGGTCACAACACGAAGATTTAACCACAATAATTGCTGGATGGTGTAAGAACCAAAGTCAGTAAGACCCTAAGAAACACTAGGACGCTATGGTATGGCCAGCCTACATGTAAAACATAGATAAACATGAAATCATAATATAAATCATATCCTGAAACGCGTTAATTTTTAGGTAAGACTATTTTAACCACTCCGGTATTTAATTATATTTATATTTTTAAAAAAACCCGCGAGTGTCTAGTTTATCTTAATGGTTTTAAAAACCACGAGATATGAACGCTAGTCATTTAGAAAATTACACACGTATGAATAGAATTAAATTGCGTTACATCATTTATCAATCGCCTAGCGGCTTTTAAATTATTTGAAGCATCTCTCACTGGGAACATAGCGGGTAATTAAGTTTACTTTTATCGCTGGAGAATTTTGCTACATGTTTATTTAATACGTTTCAATTAACACAAAAATCCCAGTGAAATAATGAAACTTAAACAATTAAATCACTTTGATGCTAATACTATATATTTACCGCAAAACAAGAAACTGAAATAAATCTCCACGTATTTCTATAGGAAATCCAGATAAATAAGACTCCAAAAATGCGCGATAGACCATTCAAGAATCCTGATAGCAAACTGACAACTGAGTTTGATGGGCATGCATATATATATATATATATATATATATATATATATATATATATATATATATATATATATATATATATATATATATATATATATATATATATATATATATATATATATATATATATATATATATATATATATATATATATATATATATATATGAAATGAGAAAAGAAATCGTTAGCTAGTGTGATTTTTAACGTGTCTGTCCGTTTACTGGGGAAACTGCGGGCGATTTTCTGAATGAAGGGATTTTTTCGAACTTTCCCCGACCAGAGAGACTTTTTCTCGTGAACAGTCGTCTTTTGATCTCGGTTCATCGGAGATTTCTTTCCCGTGTACTGGGTCCCTGTCTGCTCATTTACCTGATGCTAATCTACAACAAAAGGTTTTCAGATCTTCGGCGAATATGCCGGACGTGAGTAATCTGACAGCCAGCATACGCCCTAGCCCGCCCCCTTATGAAGAAAAGACAGTTTATGAATCACAATATCTGCTTGTACGAGGGGCGTTCAGAAAGTAATGCACCACATCGTTTTTCTCAGGAGCTGTTTATTCAAAAAACATGAAATTTATATACAATATACATGGATATGTCCTGTAAACATCGGTATTATTCAACATAATCCCCATCAACTTGTACGGCTTTATGCCAGCGCGAAACAAGTGCATGTATTCTTTGCCCGTACCAGATTTTGTCTTGATCATGTAGCCACTTCGTCGCTGCATGAATCACTCCTTCATCATCTTCAAACCTTGTCCCACGAAGTGCATCTTTAAGTGGACCAAATAGATGAAAATCAGAGGGTGCCAAATCGGGACTGTGATAAATTTAACCGTGATACAACGTTAAAATATCTCCAAAGATAAAATGTAGGGATAAAAATAAGGCGTAAGCTACTAGAAGACATGATCGCCCATGCCGCGGTTCACTACCCGCCACGGAAACTAACTTGTTAGACGTATAGACAAAACGTTTACCCTTGGAGACGGGAGGGAACGGAGATCAAAAAGAAAAAAATATGACTGAACACGTGCTTGAAACTAGCAAGGCTAAAAAGACGCAATTGGTGGGGAAAGGAAAAAAATTCACGTCCCCAAGTTGACACAATTTAAAGAAATGGACAAAAGGGACCTTAGCTATTATACGCAACAGTCATTTCTTGGACGCTTTTACGATACTTAGTCCTTTTATTTGAATTCAGCGGCAAACGCATTACAGAAGATGCTCGAACATATTTCAAAAAAACAACTAACCTTGAAAAAGTAACTTTTTCTTAATAATAATGTTAGGAATATAAAACCTAGCTAGTCTGATAGACCATCTTGAGCAGAGAAATAATATGCTTTCATTTATACAGACGGATAGATAATAATGAAGATATTGACAAAAGACTGTGTTGTTCATAACAGACGAGCGACTGCACTGTTAAAAAAATGTCACTAATTTTCAAAAATTGCGGCCTTGAGACTCAAGTGCTAAAAATCTAGTTGGAATGAAAGAGAGGGGGAATTAGTGGAAAATTGTGGCTAAAAATAACTCTAGAGACCGATTCGTGTAGAAAGGCATGTAGAACCAAGCGTGTTTTTTTATGAAAAAGCAAGTAGAGACAGACGGACCAACAGACAATAATACATACTTGACTGAGGTATGACTGAATTGACTTTTGGTAGGAGGTTTGAAATTTGAAAGGGGGAAAGTCGGTGATTGGCCACAGATAATCATATTATTGGCGCACAGACGCGCATTTTTGCCATTCAACTAAAAGCTGTCCAGTAGTAGACACAGTAAATAATTCAGTGGTGTACTTCCCAGAAAGCTATTCCATATTTAGAGGGACGCCATACTAGAGCCAGCAGCTCAGCTGAGTTTTGCTAGAATATAACTGTGTTCTCTATTCATAATTCTGAAGTGCGAGTTTCTGTTTGGCACCAAAGTGGTGTCAAATGCTGTGTTGATAAATACAAGTGTGGACCAGTGCAGTCTAGTATTTTGTCAGAGCAGCCTTATATTGCCCCCAAGCACGGAGAGGTGGGGCCACCAGATTCCAGCACCAGAACTACTCAGTCAAGATACGTGAGCGTCTGGCCTGCTGGACCTTCACCAACTTATTTACTAACTAACACACCAACTATATTACCATCACTAGAACCCACAAAAATTTTGGGGAAATAAAACTTGTATTACTCCCATCAGTGAAGGGACAATGTTTGGTAGTCATAGACAGGGAGTGATGATATCACCCCAACAGCATATATAGAAATAAGTTCTCCTGGGACTATCTTAAGATAATTACTATTAACCAGTCATTTGAAATACATATGTACACATTTTCTATTTTATTATGACATATATTCATGCATTTCATTCATAATTTCAACATTTTTCATATGTTCTGACCAAAATAAAACCTTGGTTCAGAACAAATAAACTTAAAGAAAATTTAATATCAAAAATTTAACCAGCTTGAGTTAGTTCAGTGTATTATAAATTTTATTAATATTATTAGACTTATTAAATATCTGTGTGTGTGTGTGTATGTAATCTACCACAACACATTACATATCAGTACCCTAGATTTTAACATAGCCACATTCATTAGTAAAAAAGATATGTGTGAGGTCGTAAGTGGTAGCAAGAAGGGCCTTCTGTAAATTCACAGCTACATTTATCTCAGGAGCCTTCACAGCTGACCTCATGCATCACACTAGGTAATATCACAACCATACAATACCATCAAATCCACTACATATATTGGGGTCTTGTCCAGGGATAATTAGCTTATCAGTAATATTAGGATCTCCTGGTGGGAGAATTAAATTAGGGGGACAAATTGTAAAAATTAAAAGTGTCCCTTAAAATAAAAGTTGGTGAATCTTCACAGCCAGTGGTAGTTAATTGATTAATTAATTAATTAGAATTACTTTAGTTATTAATTGGTTAGAGATTTATCTTGCTCATTGCTAAATTGTCTAAAAATTATGGCGGAGCTGGCAAAGTTCAGATCAGCTGCTGTGCTAACGGCGAAGGATATGGGAATGGATGGTCAGGGTTTAATTCAATACGTAACTGCAGAATGTGATAAGTATATTGAAAGGGAAGATAGGAGGTTAGCTGAAGAGAAGAGGTTACAATTTGAGGCTGAGAAAGAACTTAAGAGGTTGCAGATTGAGGCTGACAAGGAGGCAAAAGCATTGGAGGCAGATAGGGAGAGTAAAAGGCTCCAATTAGAGGCAGATGAAAAACGACAGCAAAGGGAAGCAGAAGATAAAAAGGCCGAAAGGGAGGCAGAACAAAAAAGATTGACTGCCGAAAGGGAGGCAGCAGAAAAAAAGGCCGAAAGGGAGGCAGAAGACAGAAGGTTGCAAAGGGAGCATGAATTACGACTAAGGGAGCTGGAATTACAAGGCCATGCTCCTGAAAATGGTGCCAGCCCTTTTGCCTCAGATGCTACGCCTAGTCAGGGAGCCTCAAACTCAGCTATGGGGTTTCATTTAGACCATTTTGTTGAGAAAGACGATGACATAGAGGGGTACCTCAGTCGTTTTGAATTATTAGCTACTACATATGGGTTAGAGAGAGAGAGGTGGAGTTTAAAGTTATCACAGGGACTGAGAGGTACTTCTTATGAAGTCTTCGCAAAAATGAACAGAGAAGACCAAGACAATTATGACATGTTAAAGCAGGCTTTGTTGTTAAGATACGAAAAAAATGGTGAATTTTATCGTAAGAAATTTAGAAATGCCAAACTGTCGTCTGGGGAGACATACCACCAATTCTCTGCCAGACTGGAAACCTATTTTGAGAAATGGACTGCTCTGGGGAAGACCCAAGATCTTAAAGAGATGATCATGATAGAGCAATTGAGAGAGTCCATGGCTCCAGACTTGAGAAAATTTCTCATGGAACAAGGTGCAGAGAGGTTGGGGGAGGTTTTAAATGTCGCTGAGAGGTATCAGGCAGCCCAGGCAGAGGTAAGTGGTGCTAAAAAGAAGCACATAGCCAATTTTAAAGCTCCACAGCAATTTAATAAATTTGATAATAGAGAACAGGGTAATAAAGGTAGGACAAACTTTGAACGGCCAAGAAATGACTATCGTGACAGAAACTCACAGTTCAATGACCAAAAATACAATGAAAGAAAACCGTTGAACCAAGGAAAAAGATGGTGCAAATGGTGCAAGAAAGATAACCATAACACCGAATTTTGTAGACGGAAACCTTCAAACATTGCTGCAATGAAGTCGGGGACTCAAAGATTAAAGGTTAATCCTAATGGACAGCAGGAACCTTATCACCCCCCAGTTTGTGAGGATGTTATTTGTAATGGGGTCACCACAAGGTGCCTTTATGATACAGGTTTGGATTATGATTCAGTTGTGAAGTCTAGCCTAGTGGACCCAAGTCAGTATACCACAGAAACAGTGGAAATACAAGGGGCGACTAAGGACATACCACTCATGACACTTCCCATCGCAAGGATAACGGTGAAAACTCGCTATGTGGAAGGAGAAATCAGAGCAGCAGTGATAGATGAACCAATCTACCCTCTGATATTGGGGTGTAGATACGTCTTCTTGGGGAATCCCGAGAGACCTGTGATCATGGCGACAGTGCAGACCAGGTCACAGAAAAAGGAGGATGAAGGTGAACCTATAAATGCTCATCCAGAGGAGATGAGGAAGGCGCAGGCTGAGGATAAGACCCTTTTAAGGGATAGAGAAATTGCCCGAATTCTCTCGTTTGTTGTCTAGGATCCATTCGTTTTAATAAAGCTGTGGAAGTTCTTTTAATTTTTTGATTTGGTTTGCATTGTCAAATATTCTGGAAGTCAATCTTATTAGATACCTCCTTCTGTCAATTTTCAATTACTGAATAAGGCTATCAACTGGTCAACTGAACCTTGAATGATTGAACGAACCTCTCGACTTAGACGATTTGGCAAACAGTTTAATACACAGTAAGTACGAATTCACAAAACGTCACAATCACGAATATGGCATGAATACTCCCTCTAACTTTCAGTCTATCACTATCTTGGTTCGCGTGTATACAATGTCACTCAACTTTTCCTTAGTTGATACTTTTATGATATCATTCCATGATTCAATTTAACATCGGGGTATTGAGCCTCCCGGCATATCAAATATTCATTATATCTTTTTCCAACAACATCGGGGGATTTGAGCGTCCCGGTATGTTTAATATTTATACATCACAACTTCCACTCCATAAACTTCGGGGAATGAGTCCTCCCGTTATAACACTGTTCAATTATATTTTCAACACACTTCTTTGTATTGGGAACCACCGTCCCGTACTGACTTCAATTATACTCCTGGCATATTCTCATGCCTCTCATTTAAAGCACATAGCTTACCATTTTTCCAGAAATATTTCATGAATACATACTCCAACATAATGGCTGATACACACGCCATTTTTTAAGTACACATCTTGACGCTCTGACGTCACATTCCACTCTCTGCATCATACCTAGATACTCATCTCACCGCGACCGCTTTCATATATTTCTTGCGTTCCGTTGAGGTACAACATGGTGTGACAAAACCCTGGCACTAATAATAAGTTGCCCTGATAAAAATCGCACCATGAAGCAGCCTCAACATTACCCCTCACGCTCCCGAGCGTTTACTTCAGGAAACGCACAAGATCCTGCAGGGTATAACCTTAAGCAATCTTACGTACGGATACACCTTACAGACAAGCAATCCAAAGAGAAGTATCAGGAATTTGACATATACACATAAAAATATGAAGAGCAATTATTAAATAACCAAAATTGCAATAAAATTTGAGTCCATATATCCGGACGAAATAGCAAGTCCAGAAGACATAAGATGATGTCCAAACAGACTGGAACCATAAACCTGGATGCAAAGTTCCATGTGAACTATATCAGTCCTGGTGAGTTGCAAATCGCGACAACAAGTCAGCTAACCAATTGTCCTCACCGCATATGTGCTTGATTTCGAAAGAAAACTGTTGCAGTAGTAGAAACCATCTGTAAATTCTTGAGTTCGTAAATGCTTTTGGTTTCATTGAGGTCAAAGGATGATGATCTACCTCAACGTAAAATTTTCGTCCGAGCAAGTAGCGAGAAAGTTTTGATATGGTCCAGACGAGAGCAAGGAGCTCTCTTTCTCCCGCCGAATATTTCTTCTCTGCTGCAGACAACTTCCGGCTCACAAAGAAGCAAGGATGGAGTACGTCGTTGACAAGTTGCATCAAACTGCCACCGATTCCCATCTGAGAAGCGTCTGTGCGAATATAGAAGGGTTCATGGATATCTGGCAGAATCAAAATAGGATGATTCGCAAATAATATTTTAATCTTATCCAATGCCAACTGACAAGTCTTTGACCACAATAATTTAAGAGGAGCACCTTTGCGGGTCAAATCTGAAAGAGGACCAGAGATAGATGAAAAGTCCGGAATAAATTTATGATAATAGTTAATGAGTCCTAACAGACTACGGACCTCTTTTTATTATTTTTCGGTATCTGAATGTTCAGGATTTTATTCACTAGACTATCCGAAGGATAAAGCCGATTATTACCGATTTTATGCCCCAGGAAAGATATTTCCTGAAAACCTATCTGTACTTTCGAAGGTCTAACTGTCAAATGATGCTTTCTAAGCTGTTCTAGCAAAGAAATGAAACCTACAATATGTTCTTCCCATGTGTTATGGAATAAACAAATGTCATCTATATATGTGATGACATCGGGTCTATCGCCAACTAAACGGCGCATCATGCGAACAAAAGTAACGAATCATCGTTACACAAATCAATAAAAGTGAAGTTGTATAGATCAGTGAAATCAGCAAAGATAATGCAAGTGTCACTGATGACAGTTATGATCAGAGAAAATATATGAAAAGAAAGTAATGTTGATATTACCGAAATAAAATTATCATGTGTACAGAGAAAATAGCACACTAAACTATGGATGTATAAAAGAAGAAAACATCCACAGAAGAAGAAAATAGATAGTCCAACGCAACTATAAAGTGCGTGGTGTAGTATTGCGTGCGAGTTGCACATCTAAATAATGGTGTGCAAACCAAGAACCGTTCTTAAATTTTACAGCCCTTCGAGCGTCATAATACCTAGAAAAGCGAACAAACGCTAGTTTGTGAAAGGAATGTTGAAGTTCGAACATACGAACAAATTCAACATCTCCGACACATTGAAAATAGTTTCTAAGTGTATACCAAGTAACACTAGAAGGTAAATTACGCACCACGACAGTGCGATTTGGTGGAATATGATCTCGGCCAGGACGAAACTGAGCACGAGAATCCTTGACCTTATTATGTGTCGTGCGGGTCAAGAGCACAGAATTATTCTTATGTCCTTGGCATGTCGCATTGATGTGACCATCGTTGTTATACTTGCGATTATCGGATCGAGCATTAAAACCTCCTACATGCGTAGATTTAGTATGTCGTAACTCATCACCATTGGATGGAACGTGATGGTTAGGACATGTCGTAAAGGCCTGACAATCATGAGTGTCCTCACAACCCATACCAACAGCAGTACAGCTAAAAAATGTCAAGTTATTATATTGATCATTGTTGATCACTTGACTTCTAGGTAAAACCTGCTTATCACGAACACCAGGAGTTGTATTGTTATGTGACACCTTTTTATGTAATTGAAGTCTGTTAAAAACATTCATTCCAACACATGTGCCAGCACTAACAGTTGGAGTATCAGTACCAACCCCATGAGATGTGATATTATCTATAACCGGAGAAGGTGGTGTAGCCATGTCTGTAGCTAACTGGTGTGCGCTAGTTTCAACAGCATTCGCCACCAATGGGTGCTTGTTGACCCACTCGGCAATTTCCTCAGGTGAACAGTCTTTTACACCTGGAATGTTACCAAGTATCACGTCACTTACAGGGTTCTCCAAACCACACACGAGTACAGTCCCTGAATAAAATGGTGTGTCGATCTCCGCTTTTGCCATGGGAAACCATTCAATGTTACCACCAAAAGTAACACATTTCAGTGACTTTCCTGTAAATGATGATTTATCCAGCAATGATTTCCGTATCCCGACAATCGTGCATCCTGTGTCACGAAGAATGGTGGCTGGTTTGTGATCTATAAACCCTTTGTGTAATGTAAGGCGACCAATAAAATCGCAGACAGACATCGCTGGTAAAATATGGCCACACAAAAGTCTAGTTTTAGCCCCTGGCTCATAAAGTGTATTACACTCAGTGCAATTGTTATCTTTGCTTGAGCGTACAATGCATGCATTAGCCTGTTCAACATGGCTATCATGATCACAAAGTTGGGTACAGACGTTAGCATGGTCTGCTTTCCCTTTTGCCAGTTTACAATCATTTTTGTGATCAGGTTTGTGATTGCATTGTTTGCCGTGCTTATTGTTTACCCCATCAAAATTACACCTACCATTTCCATTGAAGCGTTCACCTGAATTTCTTCTATCAAATCTGTGATGTATATCATCACTGCTATTACCGTAGTGTTGTCCACGACCTCGGTTAGAGTAATTAGAATATCTATACCCACCGAAGTGAGATGGTGACTGACGACGAGGAAAATTGTACCGTCCTCGAAAGGAAGATCGATAATCACTCCTATATCTGCCCTCTGTACTCCTTGGGCGAGAACGGTGGTCACCTACTCCTCCGTCGTGGTACGAAACACATACAGGTAATGCATTATCAAAGGAAACCTTACGCATTTCCTTGTTTGGATGTGCAGACATGTAGTTTCTCCCCAATTCTTGACACTCATTGATAGATTTTGGCTTTCTCTCCTGCAAAAAACTAACAAAATCTGCGCCACAGGTAGATAAAACTTTATCCCTGAGCATTAGGTCAAATAATTCATCAAAAGATTTATCGATATCCGATAAATCTATCCATGGACCCAAATACAATTTAATAGAAGAAATGAACTCTCCAAAATCTGCATTCTTGGACGGAACTGCAGAATGAAATCTGGATCGAAAACCCTCCTCAGTGAGCTGAAATTTTGCCATCAAAGTATTGGCAACAATATCGAAATCAGATCGACTTGTTTCATCAATTGACATGAAACAACGCATTGCTTCCCCTGTTAAGTAGTCTGAAAAGATAATAGGCCACCTATCTTTTGGGATCTTCAAATCCATAGCCCTCATTTTAAATCTCATAATGAACGAGTCCATGCAGTCCCGTTTATCATCAAAATTTGGCAATTTAATTTTTGGATAATTAAAATTATTACCCTGAGAACCTTGTGGATTAGCACCAGTATGTTGGGCATTAATCTTTGCAATCTCAATCTCTTTTTCTTTATCAGCCTGTAATTTCAATGACTGCAATTCTATAGCATTTCTATGGGTTTGATCCAGCTGAAGTAGTTCCATTCTACGGAGTTCCATTTTCTGCCGTTCTAGCTCTCTGGATGCTTCTTGTTCTCTTTCTTTTTGAACCATTTTTACCCTTTCCAACTCTCTAGCTGCTTCTTGTTCTCTATCTTTTTGAACCATTTTTACCCTTTCCAACTCTCTAACAGCCTCCTGTTCAATCAATTTCTTCTCTTCCAGTTCCATTTCCTGTTTCTTTGCGACTTCCTGTTGAGCCAATTTCTTCTCTTCCAGTTCCATTTCCTGTTTCTTTAAATCTCGTTGCTCCTTCCGTTCCATACGTTCCAAATAGTCATGATAGTTTTTCTCAGCATAAGCCTCTAGCTCAGCTGCAGATTTGCCTAAACGCAAACCTGTCAGCAAACTCTGACAATGACGACATCTTGTGTTCTGATTCGAATCAACAAGTGTCAAATCTCCCCTTAATATCAATTAATTAATTACAATAAATTATGTTGTTGACTGAATTTATACCTTATGAAGGAATGAACATACCAAGAATGAGAGACGAGCACAATGAAAAAGAATGGTACAAGTCAATGATTATGATAATAAGTAACATGTCGAATTACAGCACATTTTTCAACAAATATAAAGGAAATAAAATAAACAAAGACATGTTGACAAGCAGCTATAAATTTGAATAATTACTTGTAAAATAAACAAGACAGAGAATCACGAACAAAAACAGCAAATCGTCAAATTTCACACCGAGACAAGAGTGATAGAAAAAAACAGCTGTGTAGACAATGACCCAATTACGTAAATTAATGAATGAAAATATATAACGTGGACTTGACGGAACAATCTAAACAAATATTGTAGACACAGTAAATAATTCAGTGGTGTATTTCCCAGAAAGCTATTCCATATTTAGAGGGACGCCATACTAGAGCCAGCAGCTCAGCTGAGTTTTGCTAGAATATAACTGTGTTCTCTATTCATAATTCTGAAGTGCAAGTTTCTGTTTGGCACCAAAGTGGTGTCAAATGCTGTGTTGATAAATACAAGTGTGGACCAGTGCAGTCTAGTATTTTGTCAGAGCAGCCTTATATTGCCCCCAAGCACGGAGAGGTGGGGCCACCAGATTCCAGCACCAGAACTACTCAGTCAAGATACGTGAGCGTCTGGCCTGCTGGACCTTCAGAAAACCTATGAGGATCTGAAAGAAATGGTTATGATAGAGCAAGTGAAAGATTCCATGTCTCAAGAAATGAGGAAATTCCTTATGGAACAAGGAGCAGAGAGGCTGGAAGACACTTTGAAATGTGCAGAGAGGTACCAAGCAGCTCAAGCTGAACTGGTAGGAACAAAAAGAAAGCAAGTAGAAGGATATAAGCCACCACCACAAAATACCAAGGTTGACCAAAAAGACCAACAGTTCAGAAATAAGCCAAGATTGGATGATAAGGACAAAAACCCTCAGACTCAGGAAAAGAAACCCTACAAAAAGGGAGATAAGTGGTGCAAAATTTGTAAGATGAGCAACCACAACACTGTAGATTGTAGAAGGAAAACCCCTCATCACGCTGCATGTTTAGCAACAGGGAATAGGACAGATATGATGGAACTGACAGGGAGTCAGAATAGCTTCCATCATCCCCCTGTGAGTGAGCTCGTAACCGTGAACGGCAATCGAGTCATGTGCTTATATGACACCGGCCTGGATTTCGACTCAGTTGTGAGTTCAACCCTAGTGCACTCTGATCAAATTACCACCGAAACCGTGGAAATATTAGGGGCAACTAAGGGAACAGCAACCATGACACTTCCTATAGCTAGGATCAATGTGAAATCTCGCTACGTGGAAGGAGTGATAACAGCCGCAGTGATAGATGACCCTATATACCCGCTGATATTGGGGTGTAGGTATGTATTTTTGGGTGACCCAATAAAACCTGTTGTCCTGGCAGCAGTCCAGACCAGGTTGAGCACCAAAAACGAGGAGGAAAATCCAAACAATACTCAGCCAGAGCAGATGAAAAAGGCTCAATCAGAAGATGCCACATTGAAGCCTTGTTTTGGCAAATTGCCAAAGGCCCATAACCCTCCAGAACAAGGAGACTTATATATGAAAAATGGACTACTGTATAGAAAAGCTGGTACAGGACCTCAAGGACATGGACAGCTGGTAGTACCAAAATCATACAGGGAGAAAGTTATGGAGCTAGCACATGCTATTCCATTTAGTGGACACATGGGAATTGGTGCCACTAGTCAACGGATATCTTGTCACTATTACTGGCCAGGGATCACGGAAGATATCAAACGATATGTGAAATCTTGTCCAGAGTGTCAACGTGTAGCCCCCAAGCATGGGACTGCACCAGCAACTCTAGGAGAAATGCCAATCATGGGTACTCCATTCGAGAGAGTTGCAGTGGATATTGTTGGACCCCTCACTAAGACTAAGAGAAGGAATAGTTACATCTTAACTCTAGTTGATACATGCTCTATGTGGGGAGAGGCCGTAGCCATGGCATCTATAGATTCTAAGCATGTGGCAGAGGCACTGTTGACAATATTCACCAGGTTAGGGTTCCCACATCAAATATAGACGGACAATGGTTCTCAGTTCAAGGGAAAGCTAACCCAAGAAGTGTTCAGGATATTTCAAGCCAGACATTATCATTGCTCTCCGTATCACCCACAAGGAAATGGTCAAGTCGAGCGGTTCAATGGTACGCTCATTTCTATTCTCAGAAAGCTGGCAAGTGAAAACCCTGAAACATGGGATGAATACTTACCCGCTGCATTATTTGCATATCGGGAAGTCCCACACAATTCCACAGGAATGGCACCGGCTACATTGTTGTTTGGTCGGCCTATAAAAGGTCCACTGGAAGCATTGCTGCGGACTTGGACAGATGAGAAGGCAGAGGAAAGTGTCACCTCATCAATTCAGTATGTAAATGAGTTGACCACTCGACTGAAAATGGGCTGGAAATTGGCTAATGACAATCTTCGCAGAGCCAGAAAGAAACATACTGAATACTATAACAAGAAAGCAAAGGATAGGGAACTTGCTGTTGGAGAAAAAGTGCTTCTTTTATTGCCCAGCAGTAACAACAAACTGCAGATTGGTTGGCAGGGTCCATATATCGTGCTAGAGAAAGTATCGAGGACTAATTACAAAATTGACAAGAAGGGCAAAGAAAAGGTGTACCATGTTAATCTGTTAAAGAAATATTATGACAGGACATCAACGGAGGTAGCCCATATGATGACTCTGGCCATCGCAACTGAAATGAAGCATGAACCACTTACCTCAATAGAGTATCCATTGAGACCGACTGAGACATATGAACAAGTCAAAATTAGTACTCAGTTAACTCAGGAACAGAGGGAGCAAGTTAAGGAGGATCTAAAGACACATGCAGATGTGTTAACTGATAAACCGGGATGCACCAACTTATTGACATATGATGTGAAGGTCATCGATCCAACACCTATCTGCATGAAGACCTACCCTATACCATATGCCAAGGCACAGGCATTGAAGGAGAAAATTGATTATCTGTTGCAAGAACAAATCATCTCCAAGTCAGAATCACCTTACAGTTCAAGTGTTGTACTGTTGAGAAAACCAAGTGGAGAACACCGACTCTGTATCGATTACCGGAAATTGAATGCGATCACTGAAACCCAAGCTCATCCATTACCGGATACCAATGAGCTGTTCTCGAAGCTAAGTACTGCGAAATATTTCTCTAAGGTCGATTTAAGTAAGGGATATTACCAGATTCCTGTCAAACCCGAGATCCGACACATGCTGGCTTTTAGCACTTCGGATGGTCACTACGAATTTAATGTACTACCATTCGGGTTAAAAAACGCACCAAGCGTATTTTCAAGGATGATGAGGAAATTGCTGGAACCCTTGAACAACTCTAACATCACCAACTTTATGGATGACATTCTCATAGCCATGGAAACATTTGAGGATCATCTACATTCTCTATCAATGTTACTGGATAGACTCAGAGAGGCAGGTTTGACTGCTCGTCCAACCAAGTGTGTCATCGGATGTCAGGAATTAGAATTTTTGGGACATACGATTTGTCAGGGAAACATGTCTCCTGATCCCAAAAATATAGAAAAGTTAAGGAATGCACCTAGACCACAGAAAAAAAAGGATGTGAGGTCGTTTGTATCCTTAGGAGGATTTTATCAAAAGTACATCAAAGACTTCAACACCTTATGTGCACCTTTGACGGATCTGACAAAGAAAGGAAAACCTGACACAATAAAGTGGACTGCAGAGTGTGAGCATGCATATTCAGAATTGAAGCATAAACTCACTAGTATGCCTATTCTGAAGTTGCCAGATATGACGCACGAGTTTATAGTACGGACTGATGCAAGCAATGTAGGAATTGGGGCTGCGCTTTTGCAAAAAGCTCAGACCAAGAATGAGGAACTTTTTCCTGTTGCTTATGCCAGCTGCAAGTTGAACGCGGCAGAACGGAATTACTCTACTATAGAGAGGGAATGTTTAGCATTGGTGTGGGCCATCAATAAGTTCCAACCCTATCTGTATGGCAAACCATTCGTGGTCCAGTGCGATCATCAATCCCTGTCATTTTTGGCCTCATCACGTCATGCAAATACTCGCTTACTAAGATGGTCATTATTGATTCAGCCATATTCCTTCACTATTGAATATATTCCTGGAAAACAGAATGTGGGCGCAGATTTTCTAAGTCCCCATCCCACAGAGCTTGAGGAGGATAGAAGGAAGGAAAACTAACATCGGAATGGTCGATTTGCAATTGTCTTGTACCCAATAGTTAAGCTAGATATCATCCAGCTTAAAATATGGGGGAGCTATGTCGCAAAATTGGTTTCAAGTCATTGCAAACGTGTTCATGTAGATTTATAAACCCGTCAACGATCGATTGACCGCTTTCAAAATGGCGGTGTATCAGCGAAATGTGTATCAGACAGAGGAAATCGCCAAGGATAAATAAAAGCAGAAGGGAATCATTATGAAAAGGATTTCACATTTTAGTCCAGGGAAGGATTGTGTATAACTGCATATAAGAAGAAACGGTAGGAAGTTATCCTTTACGGAGATATATGCGTATTACGGCTGCCCACAGTTACGCTGAAAGCCTGTAAACCCACTTCTGTACTAAATACTAAAATCAACAAATAACAGTTTGGGAAATTACATGGATAGGAAGGTAGAGATTTTTCGGCTGTATAAAACAAGATAAGATGGAACAGTATGGATAATATATAAGCCGAAGATGAGAAAGGAGAAGTTCAGGCAACGCACAGATCGAGTAAAATCGCTGCTTCGAAAAGAGATTTTCAGCATTGGCTTAAGCGGTGACGTCACTGCTCTCCGATACGGCCGCGTGATGCGTATAAATAAGCGTATCGGTAAACTGGAGACTACACATCGAAAAAGGTTTGAGACAGACTGACGGAGATAACGCCACTACGCTACATCTATCTGAAGTGTGAGCGAATCGCCATAAGTTTCAGTCAGTGTCTGGAGTCTGAGGGTAAGCGAAATTAGGATAACTACCGTGTATAATATTTTTCTTTTATTTCAGGTTCATATAGAATTCACAAAATATGCCTGTATAATATTCATTGATATAACGTATTGTTATTTTAATATGATTTATTCATGTGCTTAGTGGAAGATGGTTGCTTGTACAAAAACGTATCAAAACTAGCCCCACAGCCAAATAGAAAATATTTATTATATTAAATGCTGTATCTCGTCGATATTAAATGCTTTATCGCTTACGAAGATAAAGGCAGTCCCATGACCAGAGATTGTCATAGGGAAATGAATTGTTAGAAGCTTCAGCATGGAAGATACCGCTTTTACGAGGTTAAGGTGATTAGTCCCCTTCCTCGCTGCCTTTTCCTTCCCTAGTTCGAGCGCACAACTTTGTACCCATTTACAGCTGGTAAACTGGAGTGTTCTACAGCCAGTTTCAGTAGAAAGCAACCTGATCACGTGGTCACTCACTTTATTTATTTATGTATTAATTTTGTGTAGATGCTAAGAATAGCATCAGTATTTGAATTTGTACCCTACATGGTTTGGAAAGATCAAGTTATAAATAAGTAAAGGATATACAGGAGCGGAATAAACCAGATGATGTTTATTACTGATAATGTTAATATTAATACTGTATCATTGAAATGATTTTACTTGCTATGACTGTATAACTTTGACATCTGATGATTGACTAGTCTGACTTATGTGCTAGTCAGTTACAATTAATTGAAATGTT
Source organism: Oreohelix idahoensis (assembly GCA_024509875.1). Lineage (NCBI taxonomy): Eukaryota > Metazoa > Mollusca > Gastropoda > Stylommatophora > Oreohelicidae > Oreohelix > Oreohelix idahoensis. Next base: position 63,255 of record JAMPIV010003230.1, on the reverse strand, counting down.
AATACTTCTATATCACTGAAATGATGTCCTTACTTACTATGATTGTATAACGGTGACATCTGATGACTGACTGGTCTGACATCTGTGCTAGTCAGCTACAAGTCTAGCCAGATACTAGCCAAGGCTGATATGATGTTTCAGGTTCCATGAAATAACTCAAACCAGACTGTCCAGTATTAGAAGCCTGTGTTGTTCATCAGAGGCAATCCCACAAAAGTGCAGGACCCCAAAGAGTGAACTTCAACTGGTCATTGGCATCCCTACTGTTGGGTCTACCAAGTCTGATATCAGCAAAGGACAGTTCAGTGTCAGCAGTACATACCTGTCAACCTGTACGAATTTTTCGTACAATGTACGGATTTTTGATACTTTTAGTAGTGTACGGCCGTACAGACTCGTTGTACGGATTTTTCTCCCCCTACAAAAAAAAAAAAAAAAATTTTTTTTTTTTTTTTTTAAATTCTAAAAATATTTTCTAACCCAAGTTTTTTAAAATTTTAAATCAGAAAATATTTTCTAGCCCAGGTTTTTTTTTAAACCAATTTTTTTAAATTTTTAATTCCAGGAATCTCGGCGTCCATTTTTAAACTGAGGTCTCTCCCAGCAACCAATCAAATTCTTTTATACCCAACAATTCGGCAAAAACTTTGAATTTGGCCTCAAACGCTTTCGGTTTTCAGCTTGACATGACGTATTTTTAAAGTTATCTGTTATCAATGACCACGCTTGCTTGCCACCACACTTCGACGCCATTTTGTTTAAAAAAGCTAAGTACTTATAACTTGGTTAAATATTGCTGTTGTTTTGCTTTGTTGCAATTTAATCGCTGTCTTAATCTTTCCAGCTATATCTTGCCCTTCAATATATTTCCGATAAATTGTCATAATATTTTGTTAAGGCCCTACATAACTACCAAAAAAAAAGTTTGTTTGCATTGATTAGGCCTACTTTATTCCAGCGCTCAAGATTCGCTGCTTTATTTTTTAATAAAGTGGCAATCTGTTATCACTGGTCTAGGCTACCAACTCTTAAATAATAATTTTGTACATTTTTGATGGTACGTTTTTTCTTCCTAGATTTGATATTCTGTTCATAATTTTGTTTCTTCTCTTTTTTTGCTCTTAGCGTTTGCTTTGTTCGTTGTATTTTTTAATCATTCTCTGCTGTATGTTGTCTGATGTGTGTGTGCCTCTACTGACATATAGTGGTCAGAACAAGAGCTTCTGTAGCTATTGGCTGGAAGTTGTTGACCAGAAAACTAGTACTGGTGCCATCCGCTTCCCTAATTTGAAAGTCATCATTCAGCGACTGCTGATACTCCCTCACAGCAATGCTGACTGCAAAAGATCATTTTCAATGATGAAAAAATCCACACAGACTGCAGGAGGTCCATGGATGCAGACACACTCACTTCTATTTTACAGTGTAAGATTAACATTGATGCATGCTGTGCAGACTTTAAGCCCACAAATGCAATTCTGCAAAGTGTTAAAAGTGCATGTGTTGATTATAATACAAAACACTGTACATCGAAAGAATAGTGTACCTCATGATCACTAAGTTTTTTATATGTAAAGAACAGCATGAGACTAATAGCATGTTTTATATCACAATAATTCAAATGCTAATAGATTTGTATATGTCATTTCTCATTTTAAAACTGTATTGCGTATAATTTATTAATATATTTTTTGCGTAAGGATTTTTGGGTGTTTGTAAGAATTTTTTGGGTCCTGCGTACAGATTTTTGTCTCAGGAGGTTGACAGGTATGGCAGTATCAAGTTGAAAAGATAAGTGTCAGTTAAGACACTGACCACCAATATATAAGAAACAGCTAATAGTGAAAATCCATAGTTCAGTCAACTGATGACAATTAATTGGAAAGTCAAGAGACTAAAAACAGTGATTGCAGATTGCAGTAACTTTAATATTCAAGATCTTGAAGTCTAAACAGACAATAATAGTAATTGTGTGAATACTTTTATATATATATGTGTATGCTCTTTTCCAACTAGTAGAAATAGAATATTAGTGTAATTATTAAACTATTTTAACTGTACCTGAGGATTTATTCACTTCTTCCATTTGTGGTTTCAGTGAATGTTCATTTTACTTATCCCCTAGAATATAAGTAATCATAAGATAGTCATAGGGAAGAGACGCCTTAAATCCTGGTACAACTTCTTACCAACTGGCCAGGGTTTTCACAGTCTGACTATTTCTATGATAGCCATACACCAGTGCTTATTTCTAAGACTGGGGTATTACTTGTAAGACCAGAACTCTGTACTGGCATACTATCCTGGTAGCATATGACATACCTGGATTCCTATATAGATATCTAAATCTAATTAACCTCCCGCTACAATAACCCAGGAGTTTATTTTGAGAACGGATGCAAGCAATATTGGAATCGGAGCAACTTTAATGCAGAAGTCTGAGGCACAGCCTGGAGAGCTTTTTCCTGTTGCTTATGCCAGCCGTAAACTCAACTCCGCTGAATTAAATTACTCTATTATAGAGAAAGAATGTTTGGCATTAGTGTGGGCAATTCAGAAATTCCAACCCTACTTGTATGGGAGGAAATTCACTGTGCAATGTGATCATCAACCATTGGCATTTTTAGCTTCATCTAAGCATTTAAATGCAAGATAAATGCGTTGGGCTCTTTTGGTACAACTATATTTCTTCATGATAGAATACATACCAGGAAAGCAAAATGTAGGTGCGGATTTTCTAAGTAGGCATCCCACCGCTCAGGTTCAGGATAGACAGAAAGAAACTAACCTCCAATAGGCATGACTACAACCATATCGTTCCCAAATTTAAGCTCGAGATCCCTCTCGCTTAGAAAACGGGGGGATTATGTCGCATAATGCGATTGGGATTCGATATCTACGTAATCAAAACAAAGTGAATACCGTCGAAATAAGTGTAATGCGAATAGCTCGACCAATGAAACGAGAGCCTGCTACACGGAGATCGTCTAGGCATAACAATATGGTAGGGAGGAAATCTGTGTTAGGACCACGCAGTAATAAATTAATTAAAAATCAACGGATTGACAAGACGGCAATTCTACTTCATCAAGTCATAGAGTGTCACAGATGAAAATAGTGCAGCAGTAATCATCCACTTTTGCCCCTCTCCATCTAGTTTATTTTTTTTGCTACATGAACGAAGGATTCACCAGTGCAATTAACACGTGAGCCATCTGGCAATCAAGCCCTATGTGAAACAGAGAGCGAAGCACGGAGCATGGCGTAATAGATTCTTTGATCAGGGGAGCACAAGATAGTAGTCTGAGACGGACCTTGGATCGTAAAACTTTCAAGGTGAAGTAAGTGCGTAGCTGATATTCGGCAAGGCAGAGATGATGAAGGAAGCCAGAGAAGAAGAGGTGGTAAAATTACCTATAATTCAAGAAATCGATCGGCAAATTGGCTCGGGTCTGGCAGTAGGTGTGACTTTCGCATTAAAGAACGATAGAACAGAATTTATCAATATATTCCATGTCTCTCCGATAGCCATGATAAGTTGCCAGAAATCTATCTGAATTTACTAGCTCGTTATATTAAGATTTCTCGTACAGAGTGAAAATTATTAGATTTTCGCGGAGTGTTTCAGTTTTCTGATTGCGGTAATTTATATACTAGCTTTCAAGTGATTTAGTGTGTTTAAAGTTTTCATTATAATTTCACTGAGATTTTCTGTGCTAATTAAATAACTTATAGCTAAATTTTCCAGCCGTAAAGTAAATTCAATTACTCGCTAAATTCCCAGTAAGAGATGTTTTAAATTGACTAGTACATACATTAAATAACTGTCTACTGACGGCATATATTATTTACTTCTATCCATTTTATGTAATGTTTTTAAATGACTAGTGTTCATATCGCGCGTTAAAAGAAATGATAGGATAAGCTAGATACATGTGTTTTAAATCTAATTTGTAACAGTGGTGAAGAGGTCCTATTTTAACACGTGTTAGATATGATATTGATAATTTGGTTAAATGTTTATATTCTTTTTTATATAGGCTGGTAAAAACCTGAGTACTAGCGGCTTTTCTTATGGCCATATGAACTTATGATCATACGAACTTATAATATTATAAGCATCCAAGAATATTTAATATTGATGAGCTTCTTGCTGCGACATGTGCGGTCCAATTTTCCACATTTCCATGAGAGAAACCAGAATAGAAACATTAAATTATAATATTAACTGGACCAGAACTATTACCAGATTTACTTATATCAATCTCATCAGCCAGCTGTGGCGCAATATATTGTAAGCAACATTTGTGTAACTTAAACCTAGCGTTTCCGCCACCTGAGGCTAAACAACCTAGGAACTGTATATGTTCTATTTATTCTACATCGGCGATCACCACGCATGAACCTTACTCCAACCAACTGAAGGCATAGATAACTTATTGTAACCAGGACAAATTTAATACCGACTCTAGCGACTCCTGTGAAATTTGCAGTCAGCAACTACGGAGAGTCTGGGGCTGGATTTGGCAAACTTAAATTTGACACTAAATATATATATTATTTGTTAGTGTATTTCCTTGGAATGCCTGTGACAGCTACTGGGGTAAGTGCATCTGAAAGTCGCTACTGCGTGTATGTGAATTGAATGAACAGAGAAAGAAACTTATGTCTTTTTTTAACATCATATACTTATATGGTTTCTTCTTTCTTTTTTTTATCTCAATAATCTGATTGGTCACGGGGTAGTTTACATTAGGAACCTATTCTTTTCCCATACTGACGATTTCATAACTTATTGTTAACCTTTGATCTTTTGGGTTAATTAACCTCTGTTGGGATCGTCTTTTCTTTTCCTTTACCAGAGGGGAGAACCTATTTGACTAATTTTCATTTTGTCTGTAAACCATGATCTCTTGATGCATATGATTTATGTTGTGATTTGCTATTTATAATAAACTTTATTAAACCTTTAGTTATTGTGTCGGTCAACCCCTATCCATTATATGTTATCCGTAGTTTGTTTTCACGTTCGTGCGTATTTGTCACAGAATTGTGGGCATATGAGTGCAGTGTAACTTGTATTTTCTTACAAGGAGAGAAAGTGCGTCTGATTTAAATATCGTTGTCCAGATAGGCTGGATTAGATAAATTATTATATCCAGAGACTGTCCTTTCTCTTACACGATCACCTTCGTGATATAAACTATATCTTACTCCTTACCTTCACATTGTCATCACTGTCACCTCTGCTCAGACAAGGCTATAAACATATATTACCTATCTAAAATTCCATCCACGATATTAATGTGGGCACGTCCGTAGGATTTGAATCTAGTTCAGGAGACTCTACGACCTAATCATCACTCATCGCGGGACTGAACTATACTCTGAGTCTAGATAAATGTCTAGGTCTTATATGTAATCTGAATTTTCATCTAGATAGAGTGTGTTTGTGAGTTTGTCTTGTGAGTTAGGGTATAAAAATAATTATCCCCTAGGCAAACGATCTTAGTAATTGGGTGTTTGACCACACACATATAAGACTTTTTTTCTTTCCACAGCATCATAGAGTTACGTGCAAATTGTTCTGAATATAATCTTTGTCAGAAATATGAGATATATGGTAATTCTGTTTAAAGCCGCTAGTATGTGTGATTGTTTAACAATCACTAGGTTTTTTTAAAAGAAGCAGCAGAGTTTGAGCTAAGCTAATGACCGATTTCTGACTTTACGTCTAGTTAATAAAGTCCCTTACTCTTAACTGACTTATAGAGTGGGTGAGTTTTGGTGGATTTATAAAATAAGGGAAGAATTATTTTTTTCTCCTTCATTTTTTTGTAATAAAATTTTTTTATCCACGATAGTAAAAGTAGTTTTTCCATTGTTAGACTGATCTACCATTTATTTGGCGTAGTCGTCTGTATTAGGTGCCTAGTGCCAGATAATAACAGCGATAGATTAGATAACGGATAACGGGACATGAGGTATCTCAGTGAAATATTCTTTTTGTCGTTTTTTTCTCGTAAGTTGGTTTAGGATAGAGTTTTTCTCTCCTTCTTTTCTTCTTTCTCTCTCAGGTTATCGGCATTTAGTTATTAGCCATGGCTGAGCGAGCTAAACTTAGAGCCATGCTGAGAGAATAAGCAAAAGAAACAGGATTGCAAGGAGAAGAAGTGACCGCGTTTGTCAATGTAGAACTTGACCGATATGATGCGGAGAAGAAGGAAGCACTACATACAGCGGAGAGGAAAGAAGTGGAAGAGCGTCAATCTCAAATGGAACATAGGAAAATTGAGGCAGAGATGGAAGCTCGCAGGGCAAAACATGAGGAAAGAGAGAAGGAGAGACAGCATGAGGAAGGAGAGACAGCATGAATTGGCGCTTAAGGCCCTAGAGGTCCAAAGTCGTGGTGCAATGTCTTCCTCCAGCAATGGAGAGTCTCCACCTCAGTCACAGGTAACTGGTCAATCCAGTACCCAGTCTCCTCAACTCGTAGCTATGTCTTTCGCCCTAGAATCCTTCCCTAGCCCTAATGAGAAAAATTACTCGTTTCTCGAGAAATTGAGAGGATGGCGACACTATATGGGTTAGAGAGTTTCCGATGGTGTCTAAAACTTTTACAGGCTCTGAAAGGTAGTGCTTATGACGTCAACGTGAAACTGGGAAGCAGCCATCAAGACAATTACGACATGCTAAAGAAGGCTTTACTGGAGCGGTTCGAGATGAACGCTCGCAAATTTTTGTACCTGTTCAGAAACAGCAGAAAAAAAGGCACGGAAATATTTCATCAATTCTCTTCACGCCTGACGGGATATTTGACAAAGAGCATGGAACTTTCCGAGCTCCCTCTCACTTTCGAAGGACTCCAGGAATGTGTTCTTACAGAACAAATAAAATCCACGTTGTCAAACGAAACCCGTAGATTTCTGGCTGAACAGGGCGCAGTAAAGTTGGACATTCTTAGTAAGTCTGAACATTACGTGAATGCTTTGGCCAAGCTTCCCAGCACTAGGCGCAAGCCGACAGATAAGCATTTTCGGAAAAATAATCCAGAGCCGTCTTCCCATTCTTCCCATCACCATAATCAACGAGAAACTTTACCTCAGAACCCTCCCCAGGAAAAATCGAAATTCTTTAAAAACAAGTATTCCACGCAACATTCTGATCAACCCAACCGGCCTACATGGCACAGCTGCCAGAAAGGTCAAGACAAGGGAAAGACCCCTGCACAAGGAACATCGGATCAGAGCAAGCACACCGGGACGAATAGAATCGGTTGCTTGTTAACAGACTCGCAATGGAGAATGAGTGTCAGTGATTCTCAAGCTGAGGGTGAGAGGCCCTTAAACCGAGGCACTGTTATTTTGAACGGGACTTCAACATCTTGTCTTTTTGACACATGATTATCTTTTGATTGTATTGTCGCAAGACATTTGGTCAAACCTGGTCAAGAGACAGAAGACACCGTCAAATTATGTGGAGTTTTCAAGAGTGATGCACCCGTGACGCTTCCCATCGCATTGGTGTAGATACACTCTGATTTTGTCAGAGGTGTTATCAAAGCGGCTATTATGGATGATCCTATCTACCCAGTAATACTTGGATGTAGATATGTGTTTGTTGGGAGACCGAAAGAGCCGATTGTGGCAGCAGTAACCACGAGGGCAAACCAAGAAGGAACGGGAGCCTGCATCAAAATTGTTACCTAAGGAACTAAAAGAGGCGCAACAAAAGGACCCTAACTTGAATCCCTGCTTTAGGAAACTGCCTATGGCCAAGGACCCCAGACGCAACGGAGACATCTTTTCTAAGGATGGCGTACTATATCGTAGAACGGACAACCCTGATCAAGGGCATAACCAGCTCCTAGTACCGACGCAGTACAGAGCCTAAATCTTAGAAATGGGACACTCTCTTCCCTTTAGCGGACATATGGGACAAAACGCCACTATTCAGCGAATATCGACTCACTATTGGTGGCCAGGAATGAACACTGATATTATCAGATACGTGAAATCCTGCGCCAAGTGCCAACAGGTGGCACCCAAGCATTGGACACCCCCAGTTCCCATGGGTTAAATGCCAATAGTTGGAACAGCATTTGAACTGGTTGCTGTCTACATTGTTGGATCCCTAGAAAGGACCAAAAGAAGGAACAGGTTCATGCTGACCTTAGTCGACACGTGCACTATGTGGGCCGAAGCTATACCGCTAACATGCACGGATTCCAAGCATGTCGCAGAAGCCCTAGTGCAAATTTTCACGCGGTTGGAATTTCCTCAACAAGTTTTGACGGATAACGGATCCCAATTCCGTAGCCTGTTAATGGAGGAGATCTTTAAGATCATGAGCGACAAGCACATCTACACAAGCCCTTACAATCCGGCCGGAAGTGGGTTAGTAGAACGTGTTAACGGAAGCCTCACCATGATGTTACGTAAGCTGGGACAAGACAAACCTGAAGATTGGGACCTTTTCATTCCTGCAGCCTTATTCGCCTACAGGGAAGTCACCCAAGCCTCTACAGGTTTACCACCAGCTACTCTTTTATTCGGCAGACCTATTAAGGGGCCGCTAGAAGCCTTACTCCGGTCACTGACAGACGAGAAGACCGACGAGACAGTCGTCTCAGCCAGCAAGTATGTATCGGAACTTAAGGAAAGGTTACAACTAGGATGGGATCTAGCTACAACCAACCTTAAGAAAGCACGCGCAAAGCACGCTAAACGGTACAATAAAGCGGCTAAAGAGAGAGAACTACAACCAGGGGAGAAAGTTTTGTTGTTACTGCCAAGCAGAAGCAACAAACTGCGTATCGGATGGGAAGGACCGTTTACCGTCCTTAAAAAAGATCTCAAGAACGAACTACAAGATCTCTATTAAAAGAAAGGAGAAGGTCTACCACGTAAATCTGTTAAAGAAATACTTGGAAAGAATGGTGCCATCCTCCGAACATCTCCTGGCGGTAGCGATAGCTACCGAAGATGAGGAAGATGACGATAGTTGCATGGAATATCCATTGCAACAAACGGAATCTTTTCAAGATGTGAAATTCGGTGACAATCTCCCTGGAACACAACAGATTGGAGCAGTGAGGAAGAAAGGGAAAGTGAAGATAGAAATCACTCGCAAGAAACAGACAACAGCAGCGCTATTTTCATAGAGGAGACATAAAGGGTTTCATGTCTTCAAGCCCAGACGAAATGTCACAGATGAAAATAGTGCAGCAGTAATCATCCACTTTTGCCCCTCCCCATCTATTTTTTTTGCTACATGAACGAAGGATTCACCAGCGCAATTAATACGTGAGCCATCTGGCAATCAAGCCCTATATGAAACAGAGAGCGAAGCGCGGAGCATGGCGTAATAGATTCTTTCATCAGCGGAACACAAGATATTAGTCTGAGTCGGACCTTGGATCATAAAACTTTCAAGGTGAAGAAAGTGCGTAGCTGATATTCGGCAAGGCAGAGATGATGAAAGAAGCCAGAGAAGAAGAGGTGGTAAAATTGCCTTTGATTCAAGAAATCGAACGGCAAATTGGCTCGGGTCTGGCAGTAGGTGTGACTTTCGCATTAAAGAACATCTACTAGCTGACTTGATCACAAAAGATTTAGTACGACACTCAGGGCAGGATATAACCTGAAATATAATATACAACCTAAGTAGTATCGCTCATTGTGTTCCTACCCAGTCAGGAGGTATAATAAGACAGTTCAGACAAGCTGTGGTTAATCATAAGGGACATAATAAGTCATGAATAACACAATTCGTTCAAGTTCTAGCACAATATTTCAGTAACTCACTTGTTACAGTTCTGTCCATGATTTGCTTCTGTACAATCATAAAGGCGTTATGGTAATCATTGTGTCAAATAATATAGAAAATCAATCTGTTACAATTATTCCTTCTTCCAGTTTGGATAGTCCTTTCCAGCAAGCATAATATCTTTAAAACGCTTTCCACAACCAACTAGCTCAATCCATTCGTTCTACTAATTTAATACACACTTAAACTGAACCAACACTTCGGGTTATCTTCCATAAATAGCACAATGATTCTACACAAACCAATATTTCCATAAGCACACACTGATAATATATTTAAATATATATATAGATATTTAATTAACATTTTGCCTACCCTCAATCACAGACAGGCTTTCAATGGTTACATAGTCTGCTCACACTTCTGCAGATGGCAAAGGAGTTGATACAGATGCTGTTCTCCGTGTCTGTAGTTTAAATGAAGCGGCGAGTGTATTTGCGCCGTTCGTTCGTTCGTTCTTTTGTCTACTATGTTGCTGTTATACCCTGTTCAACCTGAAAGTTGGTTATAATTGGGGTATATATTGCATTAATTTCTTCGGTGCTAGCCGGTTGTTTAGTCCTGAAAAGGACTGGTCCTAAAAAGGACCATTAGCTGACTGTCTTGATACCTCTTCGTTGCTTGTCTGTTTATGGTGTCTTGGCGTGCTCATGGTGTTCATTTCCTGCCTTCCTATCTGGCTTGTGTGGTTTTGTTAGTTTTTGCTTTCCTAGTTTCTGTTTCTTTTGTCTTCCTGCTTTCCTGTATCTGTAATAGTGCTTTTTCTATTATTGCTGGGAGAATTTTTTCAAGTGTTTCTTCGATGACTTCTTCGTCTGATTGTTCGTTTGTTTTGGTCGCTCTTGTGTTTGATGTCATTTCCTCAATGACTCTTCGCTCTGCTTCGATTCTCTTGAGGATTTCTGAGTTTTCTTCCTTCAGTTCTGTCAGCCTCTTTACATCTGCTTCTATCTGCTGCTGAATGCTTTTCATGTCTTTCATCATTTCTCTGACGTTCTGTAGATCTATTACGTCTTCACCGCTGTCCTTGTCGTCTTCGGGAGCCTGCTTGCTTCTGTTTTCGACCTGGAGTTTCATTTTCATTTCTTTGACTTCAGCGGTCAGCTTGTGTAACTGTCGTCTATCGATCGTGCGCTGTTTTTCTGCAACATCCGCAGCCACTTTGCGTTTTGCCTCGCTGAAGGGGATGTTTTTGGATACCGCTTCTTTCAGTATGTTCTGTGTTTCTTGGAACATCGGGCAGCCTCGGTACCTTGCCCCGTGGTTTCCGAGGCAGTTTGCACAGGTACGGTTTGTGTTTATAGCTTTGTAGTTGTGGTCCTCCTTCGCCCTGGGGCAGTCGCCATATTGGTGGTTTCCCGCGCAATATCGGCAGACTGCGTCTCTCCTGCACGTTTTCTTGGTGTGTGAAAACTGTTGGCAGTTAGAGCACTGCATCACCGGAGGGATATAGGCCTCTGTCTTTTTTGTTGTTCTTTGGAGCGTCAGTCTCTTGGGTCTTGTCGATCCTTCAACCGTTACTATCATCAGATTGGTGTCTTTCTTGGCCCAGGTTTTTAGCCTTTCGACATGCGTAATTTTTAGATCTGCGTTTTCAGCCTGAAGGCGTCTGTGGACCTCGCCTTCGGAACATCTGGTATCCACCCCCCTGATGACCACCTTCTTTGTTGTCTTGTACTTTTCCACCACCACTTTTATTTGGTGGGGTAACTGGACTTCTTTTGGACGATTCCAGTTCGGTCATCTGTGAAGTGGTAGTTGTAGTGCTGTTGAGCGAAAGCACGACTCCCTTTTCGTGCCTCCGTACTTTAGCGATACCTCTCCTTCCAGTTATCACCTCGAGGATGCCGATCACTTTGTCATCTGGTAGGGCCCTGAGTGAGGCCTCGCCTCCAGACATCTGCGTGATCTTAACGATCCTCTCTTGTATCGCATCTGTGTCGCGTTTCTTGCTAGTTTTTGTTCCATCTTTCCTTCTCCGGTCCCGGTCAGGACTAGAATCAAGCACCTGTTCGCCTTCGGAAGGAGATTTTTCTTGATCCAAAGCTTTTGGGTAGTTGTCAGTTCTTGTTTTTTCTTGACTAGGTCTAGTTCTTTGCTTCTCATGGCTTTCGTTGTCTTGCAAGTCAGGAATTACTTCTAGTATAGCTTCTTGAAGAGAGAGCCTCAGATACTCATCTTCGTCTTCGATTCTGCGTAGTGCGTCTATGATGGTATCACCGATATCTTCTGTTTCTTCGTCTTGTATCTGTCTGTGAAGAGCTGCCTCTTCCACCTCCTTCATAGTGTTTGCAGGTGGGTCGACTGTTCTCTCCGGCTGGCTGTTTTTGCTTTTGTTCAGCGCTGGTGGGCTGGTGTAAACCTTCCTCTTTTTGGCGTGTGGTTTATTTCGGGTCATTTTGACGATAACGCGATCTTTTCTCGAATAGTGGCGTCCTGAGAAGGACGTTGGTGTCTTGTTCGCTGGTGTGTTTGCGCCTTCCGTTCCTCCCCCTTATATAGCGGGCTTTCGGATGTATGAGATAACAACTAGGCCAAAGTATTTTTTCATTTACCCAAAATTGTGAAGGTAGGGCAAGGTGTGCTTAGATGACAAATCTAAAATATTTATGGAGTCCTTATTTCTGCACCGATTTCCTCCCTCTTAGGATTATTTTACTCACATGAATGAGCTCTATCACTATGGATATCTTACATACTATAGTTTATCTGACTTTCCACTGCAGCAGCTGAAACAGGGAAAAATACAACACGGTTCATGCTCCACTGTCTTCTATTAACAATAACCGGCTCTACACCACATCCAGTGAAACTATTGCTATCTGCCTAAGGCGAATGATCCCTGTTATCGAATCGGGTCCTTCCTTAACTAGGTTCTCCATGTATTTATACACACTGCCTTCCGGAATATTACCAACATCTACACTTTCGTTGTCTTCATGTTGGATAGCCTAGCGTATACTCCAACACTACCTGTACCAAGCTGGCGTTTCATTGGTCAGCTATTTCTAAGGAGGTTGCGCGGTAATAATTGTTGAATGATCACCGAGATATGATCCCGACCTCACTACAGCTGTCTTCATGACGAGTTGAATTTCGCAGCGCCCTAGACCGGCGAAAGTGTCGTTTTATTGCAGCTTTCGGTCCACGCACATTGTTGTTAGTATTTGGCAAGGCTCCAATCAGGAGTGTTGTAATTTTACATCTAAAATGCCCAGCCAATGGCATTCAAAACCGTATTATGACAGAGTATTCGACAATTTTCCTCATGGAATTTTTCTGCGTGACCTATAAGTTGGGAATTTCAAAAAGTCACTTTCCATATAAGGTAGTGTGGTTTTCGTCGATTATCGGTCATGTTCACCACTACAACTTCGTAATTTCTCAAAGTAATCTCTTAAACATTTCCGTTGTCTTCAGGTGTATCTTTAAAATGCCATCAGATGGATAGTTGACCGGCACTCTCTGTGCAAACACAAACACCGTGTGTCACCACACGAAATTGACTGGCGGCCAATCTGGTCTTACCTGTATCAACACTCAACGAGGAGGGGCAGGCAAACAAACATGACGTGATTTACGGGAAGAAATTGTAAACAATGACTCGGGCACGGATTTATGTGCTCCGATAATGACAAAAAATTACAGTTGACATTCAAAAATCCGGCCATCGATAATCCTGTTCCTTCAGATTTCCGGCATGGATTTCGGAACGCATTTTTTTAATTTACTGGGTTGGCGCACCACTGTTTTCTGGAGCTGTTTATGTTTTGATGCAGCTGTTGGGTCTTGCTTGCACATGTTAACAGGCATTCCTGCTCATTCCTTCTCATTATATCATTTATTTAGTCATTTTCTGTTAATATATACAGCATATATAACCATAAAATTCCGGCATTTTCAACAATCCGGCACTCCTCAGGTCAGGAAGAGCCCGGATTTTTGAATGTCAACTGTACATAATACAGAGAGTGAGAAAAAAATGCGTAAAAGAGAACAACCTATTATGTGACAAGAACAGAACTGGAGACAGAAGTAAAAATGACGAGGAAAAAGCGGAAAGAGCTTGAGCTGATGGTACGAGACAGGGGGATTTGGCATGTATTTGCTGAAGACCGTAGCTCCTTAGGGAGCTAAAAGGTATTGATTGATTAATTTGGGCTCGGTCTCGCAAGAAGATACAGGCCTTGGATGTAGTTAGCTAACACTAGTATTACTAGACACAGTGGCATAACAACCAGTGGGTTGAACCAGCATATCCCAGAGGCCCCAGCACCGAGAGGGCATAGAAAGTAGTTATTTAAAGGAACCCTCGCTTTATACATATCCTCTTAATCTCCTTTGTTGTTTCTGTCCTAGCATTTCCCAGTTTCTGGAAAAAGAAGTGATATGGGGGGGGGGGGGGGCGCGGGTGAAGAAAGGTCTTTGTCATGATTCGATTGAATTGCCTGCCCATTTGTTCTGAGTGGTCTGTAATGTTGTCTTTCTATTTCTTGTCTACACCCACTTTTATGTCATTATTGCTCTAATAGCTCTAATTCTGTCTTTAGTCCCGTCAATCTTGAATGGGCCAGACTAAGTCCACCCCTTTGCACGTGGATACGGCGGTAGTTTTGCCAAAGTTCTTTTATTTACCGATTCTTGGGGAAGCAGCTAGATTCAGTGTTCTTTGAGTTACAGAGTACCCCGAGCGCGGGGAGTTGAGTCTCTGTTTTGTATTTATGCCGTCCTCGGTCTGTCATCCCGAACACTGGACGCGGGTAGAACGGAAAAGTTTGGTCCTCCACCCCCGTCTCTCGAGTCGCCCGATGAATCTCTCCGGTTGGCCTTCCGTCTGTTTCGTTTTATCTCGAGCGCGCTGAGAAACCCCCCTTACCCCCGGAACACCTGTAGACTCCATCTTACTATTTAAGCTAGGCGTCACTAACCCTCTTTACTATTTGTCTCTACGAGGATCCTTGCTACCTAGTTAAACGTTATTCAGTTGACAGGTAATAAGAGTTCTAGTGTGGAAATTGATTCCTTGTTCGAGATTGTCAAACTGTTACTGTGCTCTTTCTTGTCGGGCACTAAACAATCCTCCAGAAATATCCTGGGCATTTATAATCATAAGCCCCTTGAGTTTATCATTTCTGCCCTGCATTACCAACCACCAGTTATATTCAGATCGCACGGCTGGCCAACCGGTCTGTCAGTCGCGCAGCCTAACAGGTGGTCAGAGTGGATTATTCACCCACCGCCTATCGCAAATTGCCAGTGCCTACTGGCGGTTGCCGTAGCCATCCATTCTTCGGGGCAACATTGTCAGACCCATTTAAATCCTGTCACCGTGAGTATACTCAAATAACCGCCAAGAAGAAGCCAACGATTTCCAGTTCTCGGCACACGTGTGTTGCAGTCTTCATTATCCCTTATCGGAGGTGCATACCCCTCGGATCGTTTCTGGATAACCAATTTGCCAGCTGTAATTCACTGATTCGCCCTTGGTTCAGTGAGCGGAAACGCCTCAGCCTTAGTTCAGTTTGATTCGCCTATTTTGTGGCGGCCACCCGGAACAAAAAGTGTTATTCCCTAGGATTTATTGATCTGTTCCAGGTGTAGCTTATCTCCATAGCCTTAGAAGTCCAAACTTAGATGGAACTGTGGTTTTTTTTCCTAGCGGAGGAGAGGATTGCCTGTCAAGCATTGACCCCACTTTGAGGACCGGCCGTTCTCATTATCGAGAGCTGGCGACCTAACCCCTTTAATTTTAACAATAACATTGTGTCAGGGAGTGTACGGGTAGTGGTCGTGTGGAGTGAGGCGATTTGGCGTGTGTGTGTGATTGAGTGAAGTCGGTTGTCATTTGTTCTTTTGGTGTTTATGTGATATATTCACTAGTCTTACAAAGCTAGTGAATACAGTATTTTTTTAAATTCAATGATGTGGGTTTGTTTCATTTGATACACATATTTAAATGTAATCTGTGGTCAGAATCTCTTCTCTTCTAACTGTCACTTTATGTTGTGCCGTATGTCTTTACTGTAGTAGATTAGTCTATTTTAACATAGGTGGACGGGTGAGAGATTGACATGATAAAAGCCAGTCGGAGTATGGTGGAGAAGTAGCCTCACTACTCTCCAGAAGTCAGATCTCTCCCCATAATTTCATTAGTGACTCTATTTTCTCTACTTCCACATTACACATTCATATTCTGTCTAACTAAGACATTCTCTATTTATCCATGCACGCGACAGTCTTACTAGGACAAAATACAAGAAAAACCTACGCTGTGGCCACAAGGCCTTCGTCAGGGACAGGCAAACATAAACAGAGAGGAAAGAAAGAGAGAAGTAAGAAGAAAACATAAAAATAACAGCAAAAACTCCCTGATGAAAATCTTATGACTGGACAAAATGACTGCCGCTGATACAGAAGTCGAGGGGGACAAAAAATCAAATTTTTTTCCCTTCTATAAGCCACCAAGGGTGGTACATTGAAAACTCTCTGGGTCACTGATCAACTTGGATAAGAGGTAGGGGCAATAGACGACCCTCCTAACAGCAGAACGGAAGAAGTCAAACATTTCGTATGCTCAGCATTAAAAGTCGTCATCGCTTTGACATAAACGACAGAGGCAGAGAAGTTGCGAGAAAGGCAAGTAGCCACGGCGAGCCCGAGAATGAGGAGAGGTGTAAAGAAGGGAACTACGTGCATTGATGTATTCGTAGTACGACAGAAGTATTGAGGAGAGGTGTAAAGAAGGGAACTACGTGCATTGATGTATTCGTAGTACGACAGAAGTATTGAGGAGAGGTGTAAAGAAGGGAACTACGTGCATTGATGTATTCGTAGTACGACAGAAGTATTGAGGAGAGGGAATGATAATGACAATAATGAAATTGCCAGAGACTGTGGAGGTGTGGGAGCAGAATTTGAAAGAAAGCACACATAGAAAGACATTAAGCGGATGGCATAAGACATGAGAGCTTAGCTCAAATTGGTTGACGGATTTTGCTTTTAAGAGAGCTGATGGGTTTTGGCGACGATGACGTGTAAGTGGTTAAATATTTTATACAGATGTTCCATGTATTGATTATAACTTCTGAGCGCGTTACAGCTAAAGTCCAACAATCCGGATTGCTCTGGGATTCAGTCGGTCTGGATTTTCAGGATTATCGGGCAGTACTTTTAAAATTCAAATTTAAAGAAGAGTAAAGAAGACACGAATTGGCAAAGTTTGTTGGTTTATTCATTAACAAATACAGAATGCTTCATTTATTAAAATAATTATATTTATTTTCGCGACTTCTGTTGCGTCTGCTGCACTGCTTGTGGATGGAACACTTACAGCTTCTACTACTGGGGGATGGAACACTTACAGATTCTACTGCGTCTGCTGCACTGTTTGTGGATGGATGACTTACAGCTTCTGTCTACTGCGTCTGCTAAAACAACTCTCGCTGCTGGACCTAGCATGATGAAGTCTCTAACACCTTTCCCATACGGCAGCATCTGCTATGGTACTATCTATATCTTTTTTTCATTTCTTTGTGATAAGATTAATACAGTACAATTAATCTTGTATTGTCTATTCTCTTGTATGGGTGTGAGGTCTGGACACTCACTATAGATACGGAGCGAAGCATTCAGGCTTTCGAGTATAAATGTTATAGAAGAATTTTGCGCATTTGCTATAAAGAACAAAAAACAAATGTCTATGTTAGAGAGAAAATAAACAACTATACAGGCCACCAAGAACTACTTTTGTCAGTAGTGAAGCGTCGAAAGCTTGCCTGGTTTGGGCATGTAATTCGTCATGACTCCCTTTCGAAAACGATCCTCCAGGGAACAGTCGAAGGTAAACGGAGAAGAGGAAGGCAAAGAAAATCCTGTGCTGATAACATCAAAGAATGGGCAGGGCACGGTTTTTCCACACTTGTACGCATTGCTGAAGATAGAGAGCAGTGAAGGACCCTGTCTGCTAATGCTTACATCCATTCACCACTACGACCCATGACGGGTTACGGGTTGAGATAAGATGATGAGATAAAATTATTCTGCACCATGTGCACATGCATGACATCTTGAAGACTAAAGCTATGGTTCTGTTTCGAGAATTTAATAACTATTTCCATGCACTGTTCTGCCTGGAAATTTTAAAAAGTCCGGATTCTCGGATGGTCCGGATTTCTGGCTTCCGGATTTTTTTACTGTTTATAAGAAGACCTCCACTTAGTGTGTTCCCCCTGGCGCCTTATCATTGTAGTTACGCCACGGCTTACACATACGTTTATAAAGAACACAAACTGTCGGTCGCAAGCAAGTAACAAAATAGATAAAATAGTAAGCATTCATATGACAGAAGGAAAGAAGGATTAAATGAAAGAAGGAAGAAATAAAGAAAGAAGGAATTTGTAACATCAAGTTCTTCTTCTTCTTCGTTCACTCTCAGACGTCCACTTGAATGTTTTCATAGAAAGCAGTAATCAGTTTGAGGCTATTTGAATCTCCGTAGAACTTTTCCATTAATGGTACTGGTGTCGGCTATATGCGCTTTCTCTGTTCCGCATATGTTGTGCAACTTTGAAGTAAATGTTCAGCAGTCATTTTATCAGTGCCACAGTTACATTGATCGGCAGTTCCTATCTTCAGTTTGTTGAATCTCAATCTGTTGTGGACGATGTGGAGTCTGAAGATTACCACGTGTTCTTTTTTCGTGAGCTGGTAGTAATATCAAGTTCGATAACTTTAAAATTTACTCAGTGTTTCAAGGAAGAGTTAGGTCCCTTGTTATGGTGGCCATGAGAGATAACATAAGTTAGTGTTGGTGTCATAGGTCTAGTAATGGTGGCTACGAAAGATAACAGAAGTTAGCATTGGTGTCATAGGCCTTGTAATGGTGGCTACGAGAGATAGCAGAACTTAGTGTTGTATCATGGGTCTTGTACACGTTTCATTAATTAGCCTTCAGCTCTCGAATGAGTATAGGACTTTATCAATCTCATGCCAAGTCTTCCTGTCGAGCTCCATCAGCTCAAGAAAGATTTATTTTATGCTTAAAAAAAATATCCCCCATAATTCCATTCTCATGATTTCGAAATTATAACATTGTTATTGTTAATCAGAATCGACCTCATTGCACTACCATAGGTGCTCATTTTGCCTCAGCAAATGTCGAAGAGTATGAATGCTTATTGTACCTGTATCACGCTGGTTGTACATTCGATGGATGCATCCTCTCTCACGTCCATTTCTGCTAGTCCCACGTTTGATGCCAAACTCCCACAGTCTCAGCCTTGTTGATTCATCCATTGCAGTGTGTTGCAAGTGGATTTTATGGAAAGGGAAGTAATCTTTAGAATGTTTTGGACAAATTAAATTTCGAGTTGCAACGCTTGATTAAGCGGATACTTGTTTGACTTTAGGATAGAATTATCTTTTCCTATTTTTCGAGTGACAGAGTACAGATAAGCGTGTGAACGCGGTTTAATCTCAAATGTTGAGACGTATTTATTCTGTACTGTTTTGAGTCATGTGAATAGCTCGCAGCTAGTCTGCATGTGTTATCGAGAGCGGTGTTCAAGACAGCCGAGTCTCGTGACGGGTTTTTTTGGCGGGACTAGTGTGTGATTTGGGAGTTGTGTTTTGGGCGTGGACCGTGTAGGTCGAGTCCCAGGGGTTTTTTGGATAGTGTATGCCTACGTAGGACTTAAGAAAATGTCGACTTATATATTTCGCTGTGTGTAAAGCCTATTTGATAAACTGCAGTGAAGATTTATTAGGCCATATGAAGATTATTATAGCTGCCGTGTGAGCAGGCTTTATTGTGTAATGGAGTACTGTTTAGGCCTTATGAAGATTATTATAGCTGCCGGGTGAGCAGGCTTTATTGTGTAATGGAATACTGTTTAGGCCATATGAAGATTATTATAGCTGCCGGGTGAGCAGGCTTTATTGAGTAATGGAGTATTGTGTTTAGGCCATATGAAGATTATTATAGCTGCCATGTGAGCAGGCTTTATTGAGTAATGGAGTACTGTTTAGGCCATATGAAGATTATTATAGCTGCCAGGTGAGCAGGCTTTATTGAGTAATGGATTATTGTTTAGGCCATATGAAGATTATTATAGCTGCCGTGTGAGCAGGCTTTATTGTGTAGTGGAGTACTGTTTAGGCCATATGAAGATTATTATAGCTGCCGTGTGTGCAGGCTTTATTGTGTAATGGAGTACTGTTTAGGCCATATGAAGATTATTATAGCTGCCGTGTGAGCAGGCTTTATTGTGTAATGGAGTACTGTTTAGGCCATATGAAGATTATTATAGCTGCCGTGTGAGCAGGCTTTATTGTGTAATGGAGTACTGTTTAGGCCATATGAAGATTATTATAGCTGCCGTGTGAGCAGGCTTTATTGTGTAATGGAGTACTGTTTAGGCCATATGAAGATTATTATAGCTGCCGTGTGAGCAGGCTTTATTGAGTAATAGAGTACTGGTTAGGCCATATGAAGATTATTATAGGCCAGGATGTGGACAGGCCGTATTATATATATTTAATGCAGTGTGGAAATTATATGATTCGATGTACCTGTATTCGTCTATGTCTACGTGATGATGTGCTGTGAGTTAATAAACAATAATTAAATATCACCAGTCGTTCCATACTCGATGACTCCCGTGTGCACACCTGTTGTGTGAACGACTTTGCCAGCACACAATCACACTCACTTTATATATCTAAAATACGACCACTATTATCATTTGGTGGTTTTCAGTTAACAGGATCTGACATCTACGACTATTCGCGTCGATAGCCCAAGTGGCGTAGTTTTCGTATCATTAGATATCATTTAAGATGTGCCTGTGTGGCGTGTGCGATTAAGAAATTGTTACCTTTACAGTGATATGCACTTGAAGCAAGAGGGTAAAGTGAATCAAATTTTGTCCACTAGACCATAACATATCTAGAGGATCAGTCATTACAATTTGGAACGTATACTTAAGACATTCGCATGACAAGAGTGTTCAACACTTGACTTTGTAATAATTAGCCCTGTGTGGGCGTGGCTTGAATCTACTGTACTTTGGAACTTCGACCTAGTTATTATCTGCCTGGGTGGCGCATTTGAGAAACCACGCACGCTTTATTTGGTAGTATGCAACTTTACACCAGTAGCAATTGACGTCCTATTTCATGCCTATAGACTACAACAACGTCTGCAGTGGTCAAGGAAGTTCAGTTAGACTTGGACAGTATTTGTACCAGCATTTGTACGGGTTGTGACGGATTCCTGCAATATTCGGGTTACCTGTGCCAGTTATCACCATCACAAGTTCAAGATGTTATGATACACGGAGTTGCCGTGTACATTTCAGACTACAGAAGAGTCAAGAGTTGCGGTGTGTGCTGTATTATGGTTCCTGTTAACTTGTGCATTGTTAAGCACATATCATATTGACGAAATTACCTGAAGAGAAACGAATCAAGTTCCAGTGCTTTCCCGCAGTAGAGTGTTTTAGCAGTCTATGTGATATCCAGTGTCGTGGCGGAAAAGAACGGGATTGTTGACAGATAAGTGATTTTTTCTTGTGTAAATTGTGTCACTGCATGCATGTCATTGGGCCTCCCTAATTGCTCATTCTGTTGTTATTGTTGTTTATGTCTAATTTGACATATGATTAAGATTTTATGCATAGGTGTTAATGGCTGTTGACATATGTCGATTTTCCTGATAATGATGTGACTTGATAAAGGTGCTATAAAAAGGAATTGGTAATACAGAATTGAGGAATAAGCTCATTTCTTGACAAATAGTTAACTTTGTGAGCTGGAAAGTTTATTGTCCAACCTTTTGCGACAATAATTTGTCATAAGTATAAGTAATTACATATATAGTTGACTGTGTAGGTAAGTCACTATGGATGATGATGATATAGATCCTGAGGATATGAGGCCTTTATTAGGATATTTGTACGAAGAAGGTAAAGATTTTCAAGAATTAAAAGGCCCAGAGCTTGAAGCGCATGTGATGGACAGATTTTTGGTCAATGCGTCAAGAGCCCTTAAGTATTTTGCTGAGGAGAATTTTCATTCTGTTCCTCATCTAATGATGGCTAAAGATTTAGCGAAGTTACTGGTTATGGATCTTCGATTGTTTTCGTGCAACTGTATAGGTGTTGAACGCGATCAAATAATGAAGAGTATACGTAAGATAATGCGCAACGACATTTCTGTTGATCAGAAAAAGAGGTTAGAAGATGAGGAATTAAGAAGAAAAAAACAACAAAGGGAAAACTTCTTAGAGGGTACTGCTGAAGTGAGTAAAGTACATGAAACAGTGTCTAGACTTACGGGTGAATTGCAAAAGTCAAACTCAGAACTTGCTAGTGTGCAAGCAAGTTTGGATTCAGCATTGTTGAAGATAAAGCAATTGGAAGTTCAGATGAAAGATAAGCATGTTGAGGTGGAAAATCTTATACAAGAGGTCCAAAAAAATAAAGAAATGTATGAGAAATTAAAAGTTGAGACCGATAAACGTGATAGGGATTATACAGAGTCACTTCTTGATTTGATGGATGATATTGCGAATCTTGGTCTCCAACAGGAAGAAAAGAATGCGATGATTCCAGAAAAGATTAATGAGCTTAATAATAGCAATGATTATATTAAGATTCAGTCACTACAACTAGAGTTGACTCAGTTGAGAGCAAATAAAGAACAGTTAGAGAAAGAGACATTAGTGGAGTTGACGGCTGAGAAAGAGAAGGTCGCTAAAATTGAAAATTTACTAGCAGAGGAAAGCTGCAAAGTTTTAAGAGTTGAGAGTTTAAACAAGAAATTAGGTGAAGAGATCTCACATAGAGATGTGGAGATTGCACAGGCAAGAAAACGAGTAGATGGCCTGCTTGACATCGTCTTGAATAACAATATGTGGTCTTCTGTCAATGGTGACAGTGATAGACAGAAAATTGCGAAAAGTCAGCCCCATACACTTTTTGCTCAGAGAGATGTCATACATAGTAAATATAGATCTTTTCGTGGGAAATATAACTTTCCAAGTTCTAATATCACAGATAATTCTAGTAATAATTCTTGGCGTCAAAACAACAAAGATTCTAGTGTAACAACCAGTTCTGTTAATCAGGAAAAGAAAGGTGATATATTTCAGGTCAAGACTCATAAGAGCAAATATTTCTCGACTATTGGAAATTCTCAGAAATTAATAACACCGGTTGAGGCTATTGCTGCTTGTTCCAAAGATGAAACCCATATGCGGAACAATAGATATACTATTGTTTCTGGCAGTTGTCAAACTCAGCACAGTCAGTTTGAAACAATTGATAAATATATTCCCATAGGGGAAAAGAAAAACAGTTCTAGTAAGAGAGATAACCCCAAGATTAAACAGTACCAAGGGAGATCAGTAAATAATAATTTTCCCTCTCTTAGATACTGTAGACAATTTAACAAATCTCAAAGTTTTGATTGTAAGAATGTTGGAAAGTATGATAGAGATAATAGCTTTTCAAATGTTGCTTTTTTTGTAAACAAGGCAACGGTAATAATAAGTATTTTGATCATAGAACAAATAATAAGCGCAATTGTGCTAATTTTGTTCAACATGAGCCCAGAGTCATTTATAATCAAGGTAAACAGAGTAAAAATAACAGTGGGTGCTTGAATGCTATTGCTTGCTCTACTTGTTGTTGTGAATGTGAGACTTTGTTTCAGCGTACGGCAGCGGCTACATTCAAGGTCGGTCATGTTGTCCCCAAGTATTCTGTGATATCTACATGTGATAGGAAGAGCTAGTGACATCGTGAAGAGACCGGTGCTTTACACAAGCCGGTGCTGGGTAATTGTCAATTTGATTTCTACGTTTTTCTCATTAAATTTCACTATTGAGTAAAATGGACATTTTCATTTGTATTTGTTGACAGAAGCTACTTTGCAATAAGAGTCAAGGCTTCTGTGACATATTGACGGTCAGATATGTAGGTCAACTTTACACTCGAGTGGTCAACCGAAAACCTGTCAGCGTCTAACTAGAATCTGAAGTGTTACTTACTGAAGGTCAAGCATGTTTACAAGAGAGTAGGAAATTTTGCGTCTGATTTTTTTTTTATAGATAGTAAATAATTTTGTATTCTATATTAGTACATGACATGTTGTTGTTTTGAAATAACATAATTTTGTTGTAATGATTATTTCTATGCATCTTTTGATTGCCATAATTTTTTTTTTATTGTTGTTATTTTTATGTCGGTAGTTTGATGACATGTTAATATATTTTTATGCTATTTATATATTATTGTGATTGATAATGTGTAGCATGTAATTATTGTCCTTTATACTACTCTGTTTAACTTAGAATTTTTGCAACTGTGTTGTTTAGGATAGTTTTTGTACATGATGAGATTGCCAGCCCTAAGCACAAACTCATTTATTGTGTTGATGTAGTGGTTACTTTTAGATAGTCCTGAGTGTTCGTTATTCACTTAATTTAAATTTTTTCTCATGTTTTGATGTCATGGTTAATTAATATATAGAACATACAGAGAAGATGTGAATTATCTGTTATGTCGTGAAATGTAATTTTGAAAATAGCTTGCATGTATTATAAATGATCTTTTTTTGGATTTGTCAACATATTGTGAAACTTTGATTATTTTCTTAGCAGATTATGTGGAAAATTTATTTTTGTTTTGAGAATTTCTTTTTTGCAAATATTTGATAGGACCTTTTTCATATTTTATAGTAGCAACAGATTGTAGATTTATTTATAGAAGTATATTATATCAAGTTGAGTAAGAGATAAAGTTATAGCTAAATAGCACTGTAGCTAAGCTGAACGTAATTGTCAGCCAAAAGAACTTAAAGCTTCAATTACATTTACATGTGTTGATTTAAAGGTTTCTTCGAGATAGGATTTTTGTTTTATGTTTCGCTCATTTTGTTAAAAGTTAATTTCATTATTAGTGTTTTAGTGGTTTTGAATTACTTAAAAATTGAATACTGTTTTTATGTAACTTATCATAAAAAAATATGTTTGTGCGGTACTTTTGGAAAAATGATTTTTTTTTTTTGGCATTGTAATTTTTTGTGTGTGTGCACATCATTTGACAGTGCGATATCATTGATATGTAGTGTGATTAGTTCTTGTAAAAAGTTGTTTTTTATTATGATGTATTTTTTTTAAGCGCTTGATTGTGCGTTGGTCGTATTAGTTATAGCAATGCTATTACTTGTTTGTTCGATGCCTATAATTTATTTATTTTAGTTTTGTATAACTCTTGTAACTTGGTTAAATTACTTATTAGGTTTTGTTTAGTTATAAATTATTTTTTGATGGTGTTAGTATAGATATACTTTGATATTTTGTATTGTGCCTTACGATTATGTTTGTATTTATTTTTGAAAAACGTCGTCTAATCTAAACATTTATTAGTATGTATTGTTATTGACTTTCTCTGCGTTCATGCCTTTACTTTCCATCTGTTTTTGGTAATTAGTCTTCATTTCATTACTTCTTTCTGGTGTCTTTTCGTTATGGATTTCATATCTTGTTTATACTTCCATTCTTTGTATTGTTGGAGTGGTTATATGACTTGATATAATATATCTACTTATGATAGTTGTATTTATTTTACATGTAATTGTCCAACTTAAATTATGAGTATATGGTATTGTTGAGTTCTTACTTTCCTTTTTTACAGATCATTCTTCTTTTGATTGATCTTGTGTTTTCTCTTTCGATTGGTTGTTGTCGGTTTGGTTTGTACTAAATATACGTAACTTAATTTTGGAACTGATCATATTTGTATATTTAGCTAATTACTTTTTATACTTAGCTGATTATGCTGTATGCTTTAATTGCTACTTTACACTTTAATGCTGATATTTGTTGTAGATATAATTTGATTTAAAATAAGATGATTTTTGTAAGCGTATGTTAAAGCTTCATTTTCTTCTAAATTTTTTGTTTTTGGGGGCTAATGTTTTCAAAAAAATGATAGAATCATTTTTTTTTCCCGGAGGGGGTGGTAACTGTTGCAAGTGGATTTTATGGAAGGGGAAGTAATCTTTAGAATGTTTTGGACAAATTAAATTTCGAGTTTCAACGCTTGATTAAGCGGATACTTGTTTGACTTTAGGATAGAATTATCTTTTCCTATTTTTCGAGTGACAGAGTACAGATAAGCGTGTGAACGCTGTTTAATCTCAAATGTTGAGATGTATTTATTCTGTACTGTTTTGAGTCATGTGAATAGCTCGCAGCTAGTCTGCATGTGTTGTCGAGAGCGGTGTTCAAGACAGCCGAGTCTCGTAACGGTTTTTTTTGGCGGGACGAGTGTGTGATTTGGGAGTTGTGTTTTGGGCGTGGACCGTGTAGGTCGAGTCCCAGTGGTTTTTTGGATAGTGTATGCCTACGTAGGACTTAAGAAAATGTCGACTTATATATTTCGCTGTGTGTAAAGCCTATTTTATAAACTGCAGTGAAGATTTATTAGGCCATATGAAGATTATTATAGCTGCCGTGTGAGCAGGCTTTATTGTGTAATGGAGTACTGTTTAGGCCTTAAGAAGATTATTATAGCTGCCGGGTGAGCAGGCTTTATTGTGTAATGGAATACTGTTTAGGCCATATGAAGATTATTATAGCTGCCGGGTGAGCAGGCTTTATTGAGTAATGAAGTATTGTGTTTAGGCCATATGAAGATTATTATAGCTGCCGTGTGAGCAGGCTTTATTGAGTAATGGAGTACTGTTTAGGCCATATGAAGATTATTATAGCTGCCGGGTGAGCAGGCTTTATTGAGTAATGGAGTATTGTTTAGGCCATATGAAGATTATTATAGCTGCCGTGTGAGCAGGCTTTATTGTGTAATGGAGTACTGTTTAGGCCATATGAAGATTATTATAGCTGCCGTGTGTGCAGGCTTTATTGTGTAATGGAGTACTGTTTAGGCCATATGAAGATTATTTTAGCTGCCGTGTGAGCAGGCTTTATTGTGTAATGGAGTACTGTTTAGGCCATATGAAGATTATTATAGCTGCCGTGTGAGCAGGCTTTATTGTGTAATGGAGTACTGTTTAGGCCATATGAAGATTATTATAGCTGCCGTGTGAGCAGGCTTTATTGTGTAATGGAGTACTGTTTAGGCCATATGAAGATTATTATAGCTGCCGTGTGAGCAGGCTTTATTGAGTAATAGAGTACTGGTTAGGCCATATGAAGATTATTATAGGCCAGGATGTGGACAGGCCGTATTATATATATATTTAATGCAGTGTGGAAATTATATGATTCGATGTACCTGTATTCGTCTATGTCTACGTGATGATGTGCTGTGAGTTAATAAACAATAATTAAATATCACCAGTCGTTCCATACTCGATGACTCCCGTGTGCGCACCTGTTGTGTGAACGACTTTGCCAGCACACAATCACACTCACTTTACCTATCTCAAACTCGACTATTATCACATTGTCATTATCTAGCAGGCGATCATTAATTGCCCGTAGTATCTCTTCTTTATCCATGTCCAGTGTCCCCATTTTGGGTGCTCTGGAGGCCAGTATGTCAGCTCTTTCATTGCCACGTACCCCTGCAAGCCCCGGACAGTAGATCCACAGCAGTTCTGGAAGACAAGAGGATACTATTGATGTTTTCCATTCCTGACGCAGTCATCCGTTCTGAACTATGCGAAGCATGGCTTGAGAGTCTGACAATATAACTGCCCTGGTTGATGGAGTTCAGACAGCCAATTATAACAAAATAGTACAAGTTGGGAAATCTCGATTTTCTTCTCTATATCTATATTTTGGAACGTTTGTTTGTTTGTTTGTCCGCTATAGAAACTAAAAGTTTCCATTTTAAACCCAACTTGGCTTGGCTTGGTTTTGTTTTTAAGAACTATCTTCATTGCACAGGGACACCTCCATCAGTGTTCCGATCTCTACCCTTAGATCACACAAGGAAGATCTCAGCACAGTGCACGAATTCAGTAGTACCGGAGAGAATTCCAATGTGTGTATATAGGAATCAGACATTCTATAAATATTTTTGATATGAGTAGGTTTCTAATTTTTTTAATTTGCCAGGTCAAAGGCCTGATAGGCCTACTCTTTACGATTTCCAACTGCTGTCGCATTTTAACGTGCGGAACTTGCACACGGAACAGACAATTATTTTCGCCCTTATCCGAGAAGGCTAGGCATCGGATCTCACTACCCAGGAGAGCAGAGGGGAGTATGACATTATTAGGACCATTGGTTCTGATAAAAATGTCCATAAATTACGAGTACATTTCCTCTACTGGGAATCCAACCCGGTACATTCAGAATTCGAGGCGGACACCATACCTGTTAGCCACTCCAATCTCTCTTTCTCTCTCTCCCCCCCCCCCCCCCCTCCCTTCCCCCCAAAAAATAAAAATTTTTACATCAATCTATTCGTCTCAATAGCAGAACGATTTCAGAGTGGTGCTCCGACGCCTGTAGCATGTATTAAAAAAAAAAAATTAAACGGGATGTTTATTTAGGGGTCGCAATTGGTTGGTAACGAAAGGTAGACTTTAATTGAATTGTTTCCCTTAACATTTATTTGCGTCTATATATCAATGGATTCGTCTCGATGGTGGATTGATTTTAAAATAGTGCTCTTGCCCTTAAATTAGGTTTTCAGGCCTTAAAACCCCCCCGAAAAAAGATGGAACATTAACCGTTGCTGGCTTACCGCTGGAAGAGTCATGCTTTTCTCATGGACAACTGTATGTTCGAAAGTCCAAATAATATATTTGTTTATGGCCTTACTGTAAAGAAGCGCAACATTGTGTGAACTGAGGTATTCAGTGACAACACTATTAATTAATTATGTATATGTATCTTTGAATAAAAAACATACAGAACTGATTAATCAAGTCTTATATCTTTTTTTAACCGACGAAAAAACGCAATAAAAAATTCAGATACTTTTTAACGGGCAACGCCGGGTATATCTGCCAGTATAATTTATTTTGATACATGGCATGACTTTCCTGTAGACGACGGAGAGAAATTAAAATTTTTGAAGAGACAGTGAAAATGGGCATTACACACGCTACATGGGATTACGTTTAATGGCTGCCAGGTCCCAAAATAGCCTTTGTAATGAAACAGCCGATTCTGTGATATTATATTGTCTTATCTGGGTCCGACCTGAAGATAGCGTCAGCACGTTATTCGTTTCATGGATTTTAGTTTTTTCTTTGTTAGACGCCGTATCAGCGGAACCACAGCTGCAGCCGGTCCCATTGCAAGAAGCATACATAAAACATACACAACTTCTTGCAGCTGTAGTTTTTGTAGCTATTTGTTTAACATGATGAGAGTGCCAGTCCGATGAAAAAATATACCTCATATTAGTCCCTTGGTACGACATGTTAAAGGCAACAGTAGTTCCATTCTTTATTTGTCTTATAACAGACCCGCGGGAACTACTACGATGCTCATAATAATAGTCCCTTGAGTCATAATTGACTATGGGAATGCGCCCCTGAGGTGACAGCACTCAGCTGCTTATTTTCCTGGTGTTCCATTCGACGTTTTCTCCTCTCTTCTGATAGTTGTGTGAGCTTCTTTTCGCCAAATTTGAGGTGGCCCGCAGATTGCATCGCCACTTGGGGCGATCAGTAGCTTCATCCTCCCAGGTTGCTGGATTTATGCCCAGTGCCCTCATGTCTCTCTTGCTCACATCTTTGAATCTCAACTGCGGTCGCCCAACTGTTCTTTTGCCATCTAATAGTTGTCCGTAGAAGATATCTTTTGGAATGCGACCATCTTCCATGCGGCAGACATGGCCAAGCCAGCGTAGTCTGCGCGGTCTAAGCAGTGCATACATGCTTTGAATTGAAGGCCAGCACTTGACAATACCTCGAATATTTGTCACTTTATCTGTCCACGAAATGCCTAGGATGTAGCATAGACACCGTAGATGGATGGTATTGAGCATTATTTCTTGCTTGGCATAGGTTTTACATGTCTCGCTGCCACATAGAAGTGTACTGGTGACGCAGGCATTATATACTGCAGCTTTGGTCTTCGTTGTGACTTTGGAGTTTTCCCAAACACGCGATGTAAGGCGGGCAAAGGTAGCTCGCAGCTTTTCCAGTGCGGCTGGCAATTTATGTATCCAGAGAGAGTTTGTCATTGATGGTAGATCCCAGGTATGTGAAGTGAAGCACCACTACCAATTCATAGGTATCTAAATCGATAACTGGAGCAGCACTCACATCCTGACTCAGCACATGTGTTTTCTTCAGTTGTTGATCTACCAGCTCGGAATCCACACTGTGACTTTGGATATATGCGAATCAGCTAATTTGTGTAGTCGCATTAATATGACGACGATGTCATCAAGGCATGTAAGGAGAGAACAAGAAAGTATTCAGTGGGGTACTGGAAGATGAGACAGGTCTGTATTTCAGAGCTAGCATTTGCTGATGATGTTGTCCTGATTGCTAAATCAGAGACACATCTCCAATCCAACCTGCAAGTCTGGAAGGAAGAGCTGGAGAAGAGAGGGATGGTCATAAGCAGCTCTAAAACAAAATCCATGGTGATATCACGAGAAGAAAGAAAACATCAGATTAAGTTGGGAGAACAGGTCCTGGAGCAGGTCGACCACTTTAAATATCTCGGAGCTATTATAGACCGAAAGGGGGGCATCAAAGAAGAGTTGGCCACTCGAAAAGCAGCGGCTGGGAGACTTTATCAGGCCATAAATCGAGGATTCCTCAGCAAGAAAGAGGTTGGTAAGAAAACGAAGATGGCTGTATACCGCTCCACCTATGTCCCAGTCTTGACATATGGATGCGAGTCATGGGCAATGACTACAACCCACAAAAGCCAGATTCAAACCTCAGAAATGAGGTATCTGAGGAAGGTGGTTGAAGTAACAAGAAGAGAATTGGTCCGCAACCAGACGATACGTCAAGGCCTAAAATCCCACCCGCTGCAGACCCAAATAGAACAGTCCCAACTAAGATGGTTTGGCCATGTCTGCAGAATGGGAGAAGATCGGCTACCACGACAAGCATGGGAAACAAAGAGCCAGGGATCCAGACCTCCAGGACGACCCAGAGTCCGCTGGGAGGACAACATTAGACAATCTTTGAAGGACCGAGGACTAGAATGGAACCAGGCCAGGAAGAAGACAGCCGATAGGATAGTCTGGCGCTCTCTCTTCCAAACCTCTACACCTCACGGTAGAAGAGGAACGACTAAGTAAGTAAGTAAGCATTAATATGACTCTGGCAAAAACTTCACCAACAATATTAAGAAGAGAAATGTCCCTGTAGTTATTGCAATCACTTCTGTCATGAGAGGGTAGATGTTATTGAAATTAATAGATATCCTGGACAAAAAGTTGTATCAGATGATACCAGGATAGTGCCAGATAAGAGACTGGTCTTATAAGAAATACCCCCTTTTCTGAAAAGAATAAGGGTGTATCGACATCAAAGGTAGGATCAAGCTGTATAAGTTTCTAGGCATGATAAAAGTATATGTCCCTAGATCCCTATGGGTTCCCCCTCAAGATCCTCCTATGATTATATTGTTATTATTGACTCTGCTAGGGGTAATAACTTAATTATCTACCAACAGAAACTGTAACTTAACTTATAGAATTTAAGTAAGTCTGCTGGAAAATATTTACAATATATTTTTACACGTTTTCTTTTCTTGTGAAAATCTTTTACTGAATTCAAAAGTTGTTTACAAAATTAAATACATAAAACACTTGCAAATCGTTAAAATTATTTACAGTCTTTTATCTTTGTATGAACGTTCTGCTTTCTATGCTGAAATCACTGTAGGTGGAGACTGTCTGTACTTTATGATTTATTTTATCTTCTTCACAGTTATTGGAATTAAGTAACCACTGACTAGGACGGTTGCCTAGCGAAAATGCACTGTTTATTCATCATAGTCTATCTAGTTTGGGGTGATGCTGCGATAAACTATACAGTAGCCTTGGGTGGCTACTTAGCTCGAGGTCTTGATTTGGTATTCTGTTCCACCTTGGGTCTGGCAAGAATACTGTCTCGTCCAGGCATTTGGATCTGGGTGACCGGCTCTGTATCATTAAAGGGCACTCGCACCTCTGAATCCGACAGTGGAGTCTGGCTCCTAAAGGTGGCAGGTAATTGCAGGATGTAACCTGAAAATATATTTAATTTCACCACTGTATTGCCTATCTCTATCTCCCTATCACAGAAGTAGGAGATGAGAGATAGTTTTCAGACAACAGAGTGCAGGTAGACGCACAGGTCACATGAAGTCAGCATTAATACAATTCATTTCACTGTGAATACAATTTTCCTTCAAATCGTTAGTTAGAGCTATTTGTCCATGATTCGCCTTCATAAAGTTATTAGGTTTTGTGGGAAAATACGAAGTGATATCTTAATCAATGCAGTTAAACAATTCCTTTCATCCTCCTTCATGTTCCTGGCATGTGATCCATTCCATCAAGAGCTAATTCTTTAAATACTTTTCTAAAACTATAGACACAACCTTTCTACCATTCTCAATCGATTTGAATATTTTCACAAGTTTGGCTTTTGCCTCCAGAAATTTTACACATGCATTTAAGTTCACCAGCAGCACACAGTAGTTTTCTAACACAGTCTACACACTTCCAAGCGCACAAATGAATTAATTATTTAAACTAAACACACACACACACACACACACACTCACATATATATATATATATATATATATATATATATATATATATATATATATATATATATATATATATATATATATATATATATATATATCTTTCTTACCCTCAGGCACACACAGCGAGCTGTTAATGGCACTATGATCTGCTTTCAGATGCAGTAAGCAAAGGCATTCTTTCTAAGCACTTGTTTTACCGCTCGCTGTGATTTGAATTTTTATTATGGCCTGATTTCTTTAGCACACACGTTTATTTATAGTGTGAGCTCGGACGTCAGAGGGGTTTCCCTGTTCGCTAGTCTTTCGTGTACCCAAAATGTAGGTAAAATCTGCTATGTGTGCAAATCAGGAAAACTAAGATTTTATTTATCTACGTTATTCCTGCAGCGATTTTATTCATCTAAAGCTTAAAGCACACCCTGTATTATTCTACACCTTCCTATCCACTAATATATTACTTTTCTACATGCGTTTTATTCTATGCACACTTTAAACAGCCCAGTTATGGACTAGCCTAACTCCTCGATGCATTCCACTGGAGATTTCTCTCTTAATATACTATTATTTGTGGAAGTCTCTGCACAGACGTGTAGAGCAACATTCCTAGTATGGTATTCTTGACCTCTGCCATGCTGTACTTCACTCATAAGGTTGTATTTAAATCCCATCCGCAAGTGATTTGCACAGATTCGATCCTCCCTTGTAGGCTAGTTCATTATATGTAAACACTGCATAAAGGAGCGTTTTCATTGGTTCTCTCTGCATTCTTCTATTTCTAACGTCTGGCGTTCAGTTTTGGGTAAAGAATACCGTGTTGTGAATTCAACTTCACGACAACTTCTATCTCCTTTATTTTTATACAGTGTTAAATTCTTGGCGGGAGCCGCGGTAGCGCAGTCGTTAGTGCACTGGCTTCCTAGCTCGGTGGTCCATGGTTCGATCTCCAGTTGAGGCGGGATTTTTTAGACCGCAAACCGCTCCGGGGTGGACCCAGCCTCATGAATTGGGTACCAGAGCAACTCTGAAAAGGTTAAAGCGGCTGACGTGGAGATGACCACGTCACCCTAGTGTGTCGATGGTCAAAAAATATGGGCTTAACACCATATTCCCAATATGCCTCGATGGGCGTGTAACGGGATCCTTTACCCTTTTACGTTACATCCTTGGCATCTCGCTTGTCTTGAGGAATAGTTGTCTCTTTCCACCACTGGCACACCATCCTATACAGGGGATGCAATAGCGTGCTGTTAAATCATTTGATTAAATCAGGATCAATCCCATCACTGCCTGGTGCTTTGCCAGAGGCCAAACTCTCAATGGCCTTAGTGAGTTCTTCTAATGTTGGTTCAGCATCCAGATCCTCTATAGTTGGCAGACATTTGACAGCATTGAGGGCTGCAGGCGTGACGGTATTTTCTCTACCATAAAGCTCAGAGTAGTGCTCGACCCACCTCTCCGTCTGCTTACACTTATCGGTTAGCTTCTTTCCGCTGATGGTTTTTAGCGGTGCCGTCTTACTTTGGGGGCCATTGGCTTTCTTTATGGCGTCATAAATTTGTCTAATGTTGCCTATTTGCGCTGCGGTCTGGATGCTCTCACTGAGCTGGAGCAAACAGTCATTTGCACAACTTCGAGCAGTTTGTTGAACTTTGCTTCTCGTAGCCTTCAGGATCTGTAGGGTTCTAGCACTCGGTGAACGTTTGTATTAAATCACTGCTCTGCGCTTAGCTTCAATGACAGGTGTCATCACATCTGATGAAGCATCAAACCAGTCGTTTGACTTCGCTATTTTCTTACCAAAGGTAGCAAGTGCAGTACTTTGAATGGTGTTCCGTAGGTGCTCCCAGTTCTCTGTAACAGTATCACCATGCCGTGGGCTACTGAGCACTTTCTTGAAGGTCGCGTTAAATTGAACGATGATGACAGGGTCTGACATCTTGCTGATATTGATGCGTGGTTTCCCTTCATGTCTGACACGATGGAGTTTTCTTGGTTGTTCTCTGACTCTGCAGCAAATCAAGGAGTGATCTGTATCACAGTCTGCACTACGGTATGAGCGCATGGAGAGCACAGACCTAAGAAGTGGCCTTCTGAAGAGAATCAGATCCAGTTGGTGCCAGTGCTTGGATCGTGGGTGTCTCCATGACACCTTATGCTGGGGTTTTGTTTGAAAGTAGGTGTTTGTCACGCAGAGGTCATGATGGATACACAACTCCAAGAGCCGTTGTTCATTTTCATTCCTCTTGCCAATACAAAACCTGCCCAGACATGAAGGCCATGAAACATTATTGGCACCCACTCTAGCATTAAAGTCACCAAGGAGAACAAGCTGTTCTTGCATAGGTGTGCTTTTGATGACTGCTGCTAGATTCTCGTAAAACTCGTCTTGAGCTTCTAAGGCAGAGTACAGAGTAGGAGCATACACACTGACATGGGTGATGGGACATGCGCTAGTTTCCAAGCGGAACGTTAACAGGCGTTCTGATCAATTCTCACCTGGTTCAACCATTTTAGTTAGCCATTTTTAAAACGCAAAACCTACTCCGTGTTCTCTTGTTTCTCAAGGTCTTTCCCTCGCCACAAAAAAATGTGTAGTACTTCCCGCTTGTCATAGATTGCCTCCCCTGCTTTGCAGTAGTGATCCAACAATGGCCAAACCTTAAGAGTATCTAAACTGGGTCGTCAAAGGTGTGTACCTTCGCACAATATTACTCTTGGCAGAGCTGTAGATAGAAGAGTAATGACGTAAGGGAGCCTTCACAAGAAATAAAGAAGTAGAACACCAGACAACTGAAAAACAACAGACATGAGTGGCTTACCCAGGATTTGAACACTGGACCTTCCGTGCGACAACCCCGCCTAGCCATGCAAGCGAATCACACTATCCGCTCTGCCATCTACGCATCATCAAAAATGATGTTTCAATGGCAGGTCAATAGTGCGAACCACAATACACGACACTCTTGTCTGTTGTTTTTCTGTTGTCTGGTGTTCTACTTCTTTATTTCCTGCGAGTGCCTGATAACATACCTTTATATTTATTTCATATTAATTTCATATTAATTTACTGTTTACAGGCCTCAGGTTTCCCTCCCTTATTTGTAATAAATGTTTGTACAATACCAAACCTACCCACTATCCTGTTCTCACTGTTCTAGTCTACTATCATTTACTGGACACAGTATTAAGGTCCTAAGGGTCTTGTTGGATTCGGCCTATACTGCTTGATAGAAATACAACAGAAGTGATTGCGTCATTAATAGGCTGAACTGCCCATGGAGGACTTCTGGTGTCGTGTATTGTGGTTCGCACTATTGACCTGCCATTGAAACATCATTTTTTGATGATACGTAGATGGCAGAGCGGATAGTGTGATTCGCTTGCATGGCTAGGCGGGGTTGTCGCACGGAAGGTCCAGTGTTCAAATCCTGGGTAAGCCACTCATGTCTGTTGTTTTTCTGTTGTCTGGTGTTCTACTTCTTTATTTCCTGCGAGTGCCTGATAACATACCTTTATATTTATTTCATATTAATTTCATATTAATTTAGCCTTCACAAGATAATTCAGAAGTCAAGAACAATGCCGCTTAGCGCTGAACATTTCTTAACTTATATCTGTCCGTGGCCTTTTGTGAAGGATTTAAGCAATAGTGTTTAGCCCGTTCAACGCCCCATCTGGTGTAAATCCAGCGAAATTCTTTATTATAAGAATTAGCTCTAAATATGTATATATATATATATATATATATATATATATATATATATATTTATATATAATATATATATATATATATTATATATATATATATATATTATATTATATATATTATATATATATATATATATATATAGTATATATATTATATATATATTATATATTATATATTATATATATATATTTTATATATATATACATACTGAAGCACATTAAAAACTCACCACTATTATGTATACTGATGCCGAGAAGCTGGGAAAAAAAAGTTTGGAAATGGATTTTCCCCGTGTTTGTCATGAGGTAGAGAGCGAATGGCTGCTGGAATGGAAAGTGCATGATTCAACCCACGGGTTTGTGTACAGACTACATGAAAACAATGAAAGTTACACGTGCAACACGATTCCCAACAGCTATGACCCTGAAAATGTGTATGCGTTGTGCCAGTATACTCGGTATAAGAAGGCTGTTGAGACAAAACACACCCAGTACATGTGCTTGAAATGCCACACGACTATCTGAAAACGACCGCCAACGAGCCATTGGTATGTTGGAGACCGGAATGAGCTCGCGGGCCATTGCCAGAAGGATGAATTGCCACCACAGCACTATTGTACGTCTCAATGAACGTTACGGAACCACTGGCAGTGTCCGGGATAGACTTCGGA
The DNA here is from genome assembly GCA_024509875.1 of Oreohelix idahoensis. NCBI lineage: Eukaryota > Metazoa > Mollusca > Gastropoda > Stylommatophora > Oreohelicidae > Oreohelix > Oreohelix idahoensis. The sequence continues at coordinate 26,331 of JAMPIV010003230.1, read as the reverse complement.
GTGGCCAACCACGAGTTACTACCCCTGCGCAAGATTGTCATATTGTACTGAGTCACCTAAGGAATCGTTCTCTCCCTGCAAGTCAAACAGCAAGAGCAATAGTGAATAGACGTGGGCAAGTCTCTCGAATGACAGTCATACGACGACTCAGAGATACAGGCCTTACTGCAAGACGACCTTATGTCGGGCCAAACTTGACTCACAGACATCGTCAGCAGCGCCTGCAATAGGCAGAGCAACATGTCAGATGGACTAGACTGCAGTGGAATGCTGTCCTATTCACAGACGAGAGCAGATTCAACATATCCTTTGCTGATGGACGTATGCGGATTTGGCGACGGTGTGGAGAGCGCTTTGCAGATTGCTGTGTTCGTCAGCACAACCGATTTGGAGGTGGCAGTATTCACATTTGGGGAGGATTCAGTTTTCACCATCGCTTGCCTCTTCACGTCTTCCGTGGAAATGTTAATGCTGTGACATATCGAGATGAGGTTCTGGATGCATTGGTTGCTCCTGCGTTCACAAATTATCCAGACTTGCAGCTTCTCCAGCAGGATAACGCACGTGCGCACACCGCATGCATTACGCAGCAATATCTACAGCAGCAGAACATTGTGACGATTGATTGGCCTGCCCTGTCACCAGACATGTCCTCTATAGAACATCTGTGGGACGAGCTTGGACGCAGAGTCTAGAGGCAAGGTTCTCCAGCTAATCTGCAACAGATCGAAGCTGCTCTTACACGTGAATGGGACTTGATTCCCCGGAATTTCCTTCAGAGACTTGTGCGTTCCATGCGGAGCAGCTGCCAAGCTTGTTTGCAAGCACACGGTCGACATACCAGATACTGAGGATAGTGTGAATGAATTTTTTTTTAATTGGTTGCATTTTTGGTTTTCTGTCTTGCCTGCACAGAATGCAATGAATTTCATAACAATCAAATGTACCAATTAATGACCAGCATGGATTCATAGGAAATTGAATAAAGATTCCAAATATGTAAACTTGTAAACATGGTCCCATTGGACAAAGCAGTAGATATTGGAACGAAACGGGGACTGTTCACTGCCATTTCAAGAAAATTTTGTGTAAAGCAAGATCGATGAGAGCAGGCGGAGAATTTTCTAACATAGGAAAAGCCTGGACATGGGGCAGATCGAAAATGTGCCATATTCTATTGCCTAGTCATCGTTTACTTGTGTTATTTCCTTGCATTTGTGAGGTTTTTGGTTGCTGTCAATAACTGGTGCCAGACTACAGTGGGCCGATATATTCATGCCACAGTCTTGCCTTTTTTTGGAGACAACTGTAGACCACCATCATTCTTGAAGAAGTGGGAGCTGAAGGTTGTCGTTCAGCAAAGTGCAGGAAGATTCCTACATCATATTACAAAGATAGGTACATGTTCGGCACCTGATCGTTCAACTAACAACATTATATTAAAAATAAGAGACTGGGAATAGTGATATAAACATTCCATCAGTGTCCACAGAAACTTACAAACAACATGCAGAGATTGATAATAAACAAATCTACCAGTGTATACTAGAAGTCACCTCAGTTAGATTGATACACTACACAGTGAGTTGCTTGATATTGTTTATAATAAATTGATTTGTGTATTATGGACAGAAGATCCATTGTATAAATTGATTGATGTAATTAATTTCTATGATTTCACTTTTGATTGAAACAGTCCTGATTCCAAAATAAATTGCTTTCAGGACAATAAATTGAAAAAACATTAACTTTACCAAACTTTCAACCACTGACTTACTAAAGATAGTCTTTTAAAGTGTAGTTCGTATGTGATTGTCGTGGTACTGTTGTGTTGTATTAGATAATAAAATAATTGTGTAATTGTTTATATGTTTAGTTGGTTAATGCAACCTTACACTAACATTTCATAACCCTAGACACCAAACGTAGTCATCTTACAGTCTATCTAGAATAAGTCTGAATGAGATCATAGTGGTGGTAGTAGAAAGGTTCCCTGGAAATTTACTCTAATATTTATTATATTCAGGGACCTTCACAGCTGACCTCATTCAGTACACTAAGATTTCTTAACAACAAACTGTATTAACATCAAACCCACCACAATGAGCAAACGCTAAACTACAATCATCAGATTTGTAGGGCCTAAGGTTTATCTCCTGTATGTGTTCTTTTGTGAATCTGTACGTGGTTACTGCAGGCGAACCCTGCACCATACATATCACACTTGTAAGGCTTCTCTCCTCTGTTCATTCGCCTGTGTTTACATAGGCTACCACTGTAAGAGAAGATTTTACCACAAATATCCCATGTGTAGGTCTTCCTTCCTGCATACAAAGCTGTCAGAGATTTTCTGTCCTCACACGCTTTAGTATCTGTCTCACTCTCAAATGTTTGAAAACTTTCCTTCTGATCGACAAAAGACATATTATCTGGCTCCTTGCTACAGTTAATATCTTGTAAAGTCTCTTTACAATAGTACGCAGCGCTATAAATGTCCACCGTTTCTTTCTGACATTCTGAAAAATTAACAAGTACTTCATCTGTGGACTTTATAGAATTGTTTCTTTCTATTTTATGGTTGCTAACGAAAAATTATCTACTGTCCTTAGTTGCTGGCCTGGTAACTCTGCTGCGTTGCTCATGTTCAGTCGATCCGCTATCCACAACTTGACAATCTTGAAGTAGCCAGTTTTGGGTTACTGAAACAAGAATATCTTCTTTCTTTTTTTTTTCTGCAGTAGCCGTGCTGGGTTTCTTGTGTTCAGGCAAAGTGCTAGAGAAAACTCTGTGATCTTGAATCTGGCACATCCTATTGTTCTGTGTAATGTTCTTATGTTGGTGCATGAATTGAAGTTGGGGAAGACAAGATGGCATTGTGTTTGGGATTGTATGTCTGAAATATAAGAACAAGGAGTTACAACATGATGCTAATTAGTAAAACAGTACTAATATGCATTTGAAATCTGACATGATAATTTATCAAGTTAAAACGCTTACCTGTTTATTAAAACTTAAGTTCAAAATAAAAGCATAATAGCTTCACATACTTTGACACACGACCAAAATAAAGATGAACTCGAAAGACATACAATAGCTTAGTCTGGGATATCTCAAAAACCAAGTAAACAAAATAAAAAAGATTTACACTAACAGTATCCAATAAGTACCAACAGCTGGAAAGTGTAGCAAAATGCTGGCAATAGATAAATAAAAATACATGGAAAGAGACATGAGAGCTCTCAGGAAAACAGAACGCCAGCACTAATACATGCACAACAATTGATAACATTTCAAGAAAATAAAGAACAGAAAAAAAATTAAGGAAACATTTAAACACAAGCAAAACAAAAAGTTCCAGAGCCAGGGTTCATAAAAAAGACGAGGAAATACACCAATGAGATGGCAAGAGGAAATACACCAATGAGATGGCAAGTCAGGCAGAGGCAGCTGCACCCAAATGTTTACAACAACAGTACAAAGAAGCTAACAGGGATATACAGAAGGAACTAAGGACACAAAATCAATAGCAGTTTCATAGGAACAAAATTGCTATAGGAGTAAATAAAGAGATGGAGGAACATTTGGAGGAAAATCTCATTAAATCAACTTTACTAGATCCCCCCGGAGCTACCCATTACATGTGAGAAATACAGAAGAAATATAGCCATAAAATTTCCTGAGATAAAAAAGCCTCTGGAAAAAATAGGAAGCCAGCAGAGGTCATCTTGTCAGCAGACAAGAACCTTAAAGGCTAAGACTACTAAAGTTTTTCTGTCCCTAAAATTGAATGACATATTATCTTTCATCACTAACCATAATCTCACTGTGTCCATAAATTAATGACATACTCTCATCCAGAAATAAATGATTTACCACCTTTCATCTCAAATTTCTCACAATCTTGCTGGCTCTATAAATTAATGACATGTCTTCTTCCATCTCAAATTTTTCACAATCTTGCTGGTTCTATAAATTAATGACATATCTTCCAGAAATAATGACATACCACCGCTCATCTCAAATTTTTCACAATTTTGCTGGTTCTATAAATTAATGACATATTGTTGACTCCGTTTTATCGTTGAGTTCAGTTTATACTGGTGAAGAGGTAGCTTAAAACGCGAATGGTTAAAATGAACGAATGTCAACAATATTTTTCAAACGAACTTCAACAAGTAGTATTGAACTGGGTGAACTGGGCAAGTACTGGCAGTACAGAAGTCGGTGGTGACTGTACATAGATTTTATTCAACACAGCACATACGGAGTGGACAAGACTAACATCGTCACAGGCGCAGAAATCATACGTCAACATGTTGGTAATTACTTTTAAAGTTCCTGAAGATTCTCTACTAATAAAGTCCTCTGACTCAAGTGACTAAGGATCACAAAACTGTTACCATATAATATTCTGCTCATTCAAGTCCATTGACCTTCCTTCAAGGACGTCCATCATGGTAACGTATTCATACTCCAGGATAAAATTCTTCCATATCATACTTCACAATCCCAGACTTTCTCCATACATCCCGTTATATATAGTATATAGTTTTCAAACAAAGTCATACACGATAATACGAACAGGTTAGAGATTCCAGTTCACTAACCTCTCCCATTCTATGCCACGCTTCTGGCATTGTAGTAACAGCATATTAAATATGTGAAGCATATAAATTCATTAACTTGATTTCTTGTAGGTATTCTCCCTCTACGAAAAGATTCAAAGGCTATCGACTCCGTGTGTCCAATTCTAGGAATGTCATCTACGATGAATTCCCGCTAGACCATTAATAGGAGCGGCCTGATACTTTAATGTACATAAATAAACATGCCATAAGAAATGGGGCGACACTTACTTTATACTTCCACTATTGACTTCGCCATGAAGACCAATCGATACGAATACAACTGATGGCTACTTCACATTTGCCAAGAATCAATGGATAACACAGCGGACATAAATATGGTCCGAGCTGCCCCTTTCATGACGTCAGAAACTACTCAACTAGGTTACACGTGCGTCCAAAGCAACTCACACTGCATTGTGCACGTTAGTGCGTGAATCAATCGAACGCACAAATAATATAACTATATAAAACTGGTGCGTACATTTGGCAGGACCGAAGACTACCCCCGTAGGTAATAAATGTACGTAACAGCTCCCTTATCACCTCCCCTTAAAAAAATTAATTCTATTAATTTTTTTCGAACTAATTACTCGAGAGAGGTGAGTCAAAACTACAACAAGATTTATGACATGCATAAAATTATATCATATTAAGAAAGAATATTAAATGAAAACAATATAACTAAATGATAGTATGCATTAAAGCACACATCCACCATCGACCTACTTTGGAACGATGTGGTAATATTCGAAGTAAAAAGAAGTTGAAAATGAAAATGAAATAAACCATAAAAAAAAGATGATAATAAAATTCAACCAAATTTTTTTTTTTTAAAGAAATTTGAAACATATGATTTCAAAAATGAAAATGAACAGCAACACTGATGATGATCAATGATAAAAGAATCAATAGAACAGAAAATTTTAAAATACAACATGCAAAATGAAACAAAGCATAATTAAACACTTTAAGAAGCAACGCACTTACTGTTATCTAACACTAGTAAGTTTGACTAGTTATCTAAAAGTGAGATATCATGTAGTGGGATACGTGAATACACGTATTGCGAAACACTAATAAAGTTAGTAGATGTGTGATTTATAATCAATCAAATTGATTAAATTGAATTATTCTACTTAATATATGTCTTAATTTATCAACAAATAACTAATTACTAATTTATTCTAAGTGATTTCAATTTCACTCATTGTTAATATTCTTTTAGAACTAGTTAAATCGACAAGAATATGTTCTCAATGTTCCATGCCTGAAATACGTTTACGAACACGATATGTAGTGTAATCTGTTCCATAACAATAGTGAATGTCTATTTGTCGCATTTACCAATGTTTCCATACTAAAAAAAAATGTTACTTTAATATCACTGTTCCCGTTCTAACAAAACGTTACTTCACAAGAAATAATGTTATAATCCATACGTAAGTATATTCTGAAAGTTATATATATACGAATACTGCAGAACTACACATAGTCTCCACAGATGTATAATCAGTGACCATGTACAAAGTTATTCATGTTTCTGTGAGGACGTTTCACCATCTGGAAGTGGTTTAATTTCGACATGTTCACTAGGGCATCTTGACAGACAGTCTGCGAACACATTCTGCACTCCAGGGATAGCTCGTATCTCAAAATGGAACGGTTGAAGCGCAATAGCGTAACGCGCTGACTTTGATGACTTCACGTTCCCTGTGTTCAGTGCTGTAAGAGCTTTCTGGTCGGATTCCACCACAAAGTGTGATCCGAGGAGATAACGATCCAGTTTTTGTGATTGACCAGACAAGAGCGAGGAGCTCTTTATCCAGAACGGAATACTTCATCTCGCTCGTCGTAAGCTTTCTGGATACGTACATAACCGGAAATAAGGTGCCTCCGTATTCCTGCATCAAAACTGCCGCGATAGCGTAGGAAGAAGCATCACTGCGAAGAACAAAGGTGAGATCTTTGTTAGGCAACCTTAAAAAAGGCTTATTTGAAAAAAATTGTTTTATATAATCTAAAGCCGTTTGATGATCCTGCGACCACTTTATTACATTAGTTGTACCTTTTTTTTAGTAACGAAGAAAGAGGTGCAGTTATAGTAGACAAATGAGGGATGAATTTAGAATAGAACTGTATTAGTCCTAAGAGCGACCTCACTTGTTTTTTTTGTCTTAGGTGCTGAGATGTTTAAAATTTTAGAGACGTTACTGTCTTCTGTATACATTAAACCGCGACCTATACGGTGACCAAGAAATGAGATGTCATGAAAACCGACAAAAGCCTTTGAAGGTTTCGCTGTTAAGTTATAATCCTGTAAGGTAGAAAGTAAAGATTTTAAACCCTGAATATGTTCATCCCAAGAGTCACTGAAAAGACAGATGTCATTTATATAAGTAATGACATCGGGACGATGAGACAATATGCGGCGCATCATGCGTACAAAGGTAGCTGGCGCATTCATTAGACCGAATGGCATAAAATTCCATTGAAAAAGACCCCGTGGCGTCGAGAAAGCGGTGAATGGCTTTGCTTTAGGGGTTAATGGCACTTGCCAATAACCCTTTGAAAGGTCAAATTTCGAAAAGAATGTGGCATGAGATAATTTCTCTAATAAGTCGTCTAAAAGAGGTAATGGTTCCGCATCGAATTTTGTAACTTTGTTTAATTTCCTGTAATCTACGCAAAGACGTATATTGTTGTCCTTCTTCCTAATGATTACCATAGAAGAAGAATATGGTGATGAAGATGGTTCAATTATATTTAATTGAAGCATCTCATCCAATTCCTTATCAACCTTATCACGAAAGTGTAAAGGAATAGGATATGGACGAACTCGAATAGGTGTATCGTCAGTCAGAATAATGTCATGTTGGATGACTGACGTATGACCTGGGATGTCAGTGAGGACATCCTCATACGTGTGTAGAATATTAGAGACTTGCTGACGTTGATCATCAGTAAGAGTAGATGAGATAGTAACATCATTCCATTTCTCAGTGGAATGGAGTGGTACAACTGGTATTGGTAGTTGTACATCATCGAAAGAAGATTCCTCTTCTTGGATGACTGACAAACTATAATAGTGTTGAATAGGAGGTGTAGGATCGTCAGTTGCTTGGAACACTGATTGTAGTGTATCAGGACGTGATTAATATTCCTTCAACATATTAATGTGGAAGGGTATATGTTTACCATTAACATCAACGATGTAGTCGACATCGGATATTCTTGAGATGATCCTGAAAGGACCTCTCCAGGTAATTAAAAGACGATTATTATGCGCAGGGAGTAATACAAAAGCTTCATCACCAGGTATGAGCTGGCGAAGACGTCTATATTTGTTTGCAATAGACGAGCTTTTTCTTTGGCTTGTTCGGATGATGCAGTAGCTAATCTACAAGCATCTATGATTCTCTTTCTCAGAGAGATCACATACTCATAAGAGGACTGAGTTTCCTCTTCAATATTCTCGTCAACCAATAAGTCGTGGATTAACGACATCGGACCGCGTGGTTGAATGCCGAAAACAAGTTGAAATGGAGAAAACCCCGTTGCTTGATTTTGTACTTCGCGATACGCAAAGAGACAAGCGGGTAGGACCCGATCCCAGTCTTGGGGATGGTCTTGAGTCATCTTACCCAACAACTGCTTGAGTGTCCTATTTAGACGCTCAATTAACCCATTTGACATCGGATGATAAATAGAACTTAGAGATCTGTCTATACCTAATGTCTTCATAACTTGAGACATGGATTCAGAAATGAACTGAACCCCATGATCCGACAAGATTTTCCGTGGAAAACCAATGCGTGAGAAGATTAACATCAATGCCTCTGCTACACTGGCAGATGAAGTGTTCTTGAGAGGGATGGCTTCAGGCCAGCGAGTGCACATATCAATGCACGTAAGGATATGCGTATGCCCTCTAGCAGATGGTAGCATAGGACCAATAATGTCTATAGCCATTTTATCAAATGGTCTAATCGGGATGTCCGCAGCTTGAATAGGAGCCGCATGAAATGGACCCCGTACCTTAACTTCTTGACATATCAAACAGGACCGACAATAGAGAGTGATGTCCTTATGGACGCCTGGCCAGTAGAATGCCGAAAGCACTCTGGATTTGGTACGCGAAAAAACCCATATGGCCCGCACATTGCGAGTCATGCGCATGTCGTAATATACAATATACAAGATCTCATACAGGATGGGACTATAATCTGAGAACATAAGGATGAATCCTTTTCTCGTATTACTCTAACCAAAATCCCATTTTTAAGTATAAAGTCATGTCTAGATTTTGCAAGTTTGTTGCTGGTAATTATTTTTGTTCACATACTGAAAAATTTTTTTTTAATGAATCATCATTCTTTTGCAATGTTGCAAACAACTCCCGTGAAATAGGAGCATCATCATCACAAGTGGTATGAACTGTAGGTTCCATAGGTGTATCATGCGACATATTAGTAGCTTGCGCTCTAGTCACTACTGCATTTGCAGTTTGAATATGTCGCTCTTCCCATTCAGCAATTTGCTGTGGTGTACACTCTTTAATACCATGTATGCGACCAAGTATTAAATCACAAATTGGATTCGGAAGGAGACAAGCTTGAATCTTTCCTGAAAAAAATGGTGTATTAAGATCAATAATAGCAGTGGCAAATGTTTCAATTGTGCCACCAAACGTTACACACTTGACAACCCGGCCCGTGGCACAACTTGGGTTGATCAGCGAAGTCCAGACGCCGACTGTGCTGCAACCTGAGTCAAATAGGAGAGAGCATGAAATATTGTTGACAAATCCCTTGTTAAACTTAAGAGAGCCCTGTCCCTGGTGTACTGACGCAGCAGTGGCCGTACAGACTGCAGGTAGACTAGGTAAGGTATGTCCGCAACGCAGCGTCGTGATCGCCCTGGGCTGGAAAAGAGTAGAGCATTCTGAACAATCTTTGACTTGGGTACAATCAAGAGAACAACACATAGCATTATGAGTTTCAGCTCCTTTACCCTGTTCAATGTTAGCCTGTGTATCACTAAAAGCGACATTAGAATGTCTATTCGTATTACTCAACGATCTATCTCGTCGACGCGATCGATTTTGATTTTTGTCATTAAAATTGCCATAATTGTAGTTTCTGCTAGAGTTAAAATTTGGATGAGTCCGATAATTTGTATAATTATTGTTATGATGTTGGTAAAATGGTTTATTTCCAAAAAAAATTGTCTGTTTTGCGGACCCTGAGATCTTGATCTCCAGTTTGGTTTATTATAATGTCCTTGATTATTTTTAAAATTATTGTTACCAAAATCTTGCGATCTGTGAGCCTGGTTCCAAGAAACATTAAATGGAGCAGATTGTTGAAATTGCTTCCCTTTGTAAAAATTACCATTGTTAAAATTGTCATTATTTCCCTTCTTGACATATCTGTCAGCACTAAAAGAACGATTGCGTGAAAAATTGTTTTGTTGTGCTGCAAAAGCAACAGGCAATTCATTCTTAATCTGTGCATTACTTAGATCCATGTTTGGGTGAGCAGTGCAAAAATTTTTTAGCATGCTGTTCTAAGTCTTTCATAGATAAAGGTTTCCGTTCGTGTAAAAATGCGAGAAATGTAGGATTTACAGACGAAAGTACCTTATCGCGCATCAGTAAATCGAAGAGACCTTCATACGACTTTTCAATTTTGGATAATTCGATCCATCTTTCTAATGTTAGTCGTATTTGTGACAGAAAATCACTAAAATTTATGCTAGATTGAGGTAGTAATGTATGAAATCTTGATCGATATTGGTCTTCTGTCATTTGGAATTTTTGCAGAAGTGCCGCTCTAAGAGCATTATAGTCATTTTTCTCACCAATGCTGGTGGTATGATAAACTGCTAATGCGTCCCCTGTAAGTAATCTGGATAAATATGTACAGTATAGAGCTTTATCCACGTTATAAGACACACAAGTGGCCTCAAACCTATCCAGGAAGAATATCACGTCATCAGACGGGGGATTAAATTTTGGTAATTTAAGGTGAATTTCCTTAAAATTATCATGTCTGGATGAAGTTTGGCTTTCAAAAGTTCTCTGAGAATTAGCTTCCTGAGTTAACCTAAGTCTCTCATATTCTGACTCTGCTAATTTCAGTTCATGCTGTCGTTTTCTTTCATTCTCTTCCATCTCAAGCTGAAGTCGTTTTGTGTTTTTGTTCAGCTATTAATCTTCTTTCTTGCATTTCTTTTTGTTTAACTTCCATTTCTTTTTCAGCTATTAATCTTTTTTCTTCCATTTCTTTTTGTTTAATTTCCATTTCTTTTTCAGCTATTAATCTTTTTTCTTCCATTTCCTTTTTAAGTCTATCTTCAGCCTCCCTTTGCTTCTGTTCTGCCTCTCGCTGAAATCGTTTCTCTTCTAATTCAGCGGCTAATCTCATTTTTTTCTCCTCTTCCTCAGCTATAAATTTCCTCTTCTTTTCATCCTCCTCAGCAGTTAATCTCATTTTTTTCTCCTCTTCCTCAGCTATAAATTTCCTCTTCTTTTCATTCTCCTCAGCCTCAATCCTTTTTTGATCTGCCTCAAATTTCAAATTTTCCAAACGTAAAGTTTCTAACCTTCTCTGATCAGCTTCTATTTCTTGAGCTTTCTTATATTCTGCAAGTGCAAATGCTTTTGCTTCCTCAGGAGCCATCTGAAGAGCTTTTGCTTGCTTAATGAAATAGTCTAAGGTAGCCATTATTCAATTTTATTATGTAATAATACTACTTAAAATTGTTACTACAACTAGTGGTTTTCGTTCCTGTTCTAGAACGGTAAAATCAATTTATATAATAGGCAATAATATTAATAATTAATAATGTAATTTATAACATGAAATGGTGTGAAAGCAATAACGTGACAGACAATAGCACAATACTGACACGACACGATAATCAAGACAAATGACTACAGTCGTAGAAATCAAATAAAATAAAATGTGGAACTAAAATAGAATGTCGTAAAAAAAATTACGATGACATCTACGATCCAATAATGCACAAGACAATTGACAACACAGTGTAAAAACATATGCTTTGTAAAAAAAACTGAACGACAGTCAGGTAAGATGGACAATAATCACATACAAAATACATCATGAAAATAAGGTACAAGTAAAAATAACTACCAAAAACAACAATTAAAACTTGACGAAACAGCTAAAACAGTCAGGTGTCACAGACTACCAGACACAGTGGACCAAAGATCCTTCTATGCTCACGCATAGGAACATTCCACTGCGGGAAGTCTGCAAAATAATGTCCTACAGAACACTTAAGACGGACCTGTGGTGAAACTGGTAATTTCCCGTCCAAAGTCGCCATTCCCAACCTCCCACGAAGAATACACAACATATAACACTTAACACGAAAAATATGAATGTGGACATATCACGGAAGGCACAACTAAGCGTAATAAAGTGTACAACGGAAACACGTTATACTCATCTCGCGTGCAGGTAAAAAATCAATGTGCCTCGTCTCCGTGGATGTACGTCTGCAGAAAAAATACTTCGCTCTGCGTATTCAGCACCAGCTCGCACGCAATAATGATGAAGAGATGATCTCCAAGTAATCAGTCACTGTGAAACTTGACGTGGAGGTTGATTGAAGACCTTGACCTTGGTAAACGTAAGTTGAATCTGATTTCTCATCCCACTGGGTTCCAAGTTCGAGATGTTGGTGACTTGAAAGTTAAAATCTTCTTTTCAAACGATAATTTGGATGGGTACGTTCCTTTGAAATTACTTCCAGACCACACTGGCATACCAATTATTGTTGACTCCGTTTTATCGTTGAGTTCAGTTTATACTGGTGAAGTGGTAGCTTAAAACGCGAATGGTTAAAATGAACGAATGTCAACAATATTCTTCAAACGAACTTCAACAAGTAGTATTGAACTGGGTGAACTGGGCAAGTACTGGCAGTACAGAAGTCGGTGGTGACTGTACATAGATTTTATTCAACACAGCACATACGGAGTGGACAAGACTAACATCGTCACAGGCGCAGAAATCATACGTCAACATGTTGATAATTACTTTTAAAGTTCCTGAAGATTCTCTACTAATAAAGTCCTCTGACTCAAGTGACTGAGGATCACAAAACTGTTACCATATACTATTCCGCTCATTCAAGTCCATTGACCTTCCTTCAAGGACGTACATCATGGTAACGTATTCATACTCCAGGATAAAATTCTTCCATATCATACTTCATAATCCCAGACTTTCTCCATACATCCCGTTATATATAGTATATAGTTTTCAAACAAAGTCATACATGATAATACGAACAGGTTAGAGATTCCAGTTGACTAACCTCTCCCATTCTATGCCACGCTTCTGGCATTGTAGTAACAGCATATTAAACATGTGAAGCATATAAATTCATTAACTTGATTTCTTGTAGGTATTCTCCCTCTACGAAAAGATTCAAAGGCTATCGACTCCGTGTGTCCAATTCTAGGAATGTCATCTACGATGAATTCCCGCTAGACCATTAATAGGAGCGGCCTGATACTTTAATGTACATAAATAAACATGCCATAAGAAATGGGGCGACACTTACTTTATACTTCCACTGTTGACTTCGCCATGAAGATCAATAGATACGAATACAACTGATGGCTACTTCACATTTGCCAAGAATCAAAGGATAACACAGCGGACATAAATATCGTCCGAGCTGCCCCATTCATGACGTCAGAAACTCCTCAACTAGGTTACACGTGCGTCCAAAGCAACTCACACAGCATTGTGCACGTCAGTGCGTGAATCAATCGAACGCACAAATAATATAACTATATAAAACTGGTGCGTACATTTGGCAGGACCGAAGACTACCCCCGTAGGTAATAAATGTACGTAACAGTCATGTTTTTATTTTACCACTAGATGAAAGTGCAAAATATGACTAAGTTATGATATCTGTAGTTTATAATCAAGATGCCCCTCTGTTGCTGACTGGCTAATTTTGATCAGACTCCTGATTTCGACAACACTGTCTTGGGGACTGTGGTTAATTCAGTCAAAAGGGTGTACGTCGTACAACAATACAATATATTTAAGAATTTCGACATCAATTAAAAACATATTCCAAACGCAGTCATGATTACTCCCCTTCTACTAGCGTTATGCCAAAGTTAGCAAATTTTTTTCTCTTACAATTGTTATGATTAAGTTCATAACATGTATTGTCGATATCAGTTCGGTTCGACATAGATTTTATTTTGTTTACTGCCGTTGATCTTAGTTACAAGAAGTGACGTCAGTACTTTTGGTGGTCAGATAGCAGACGCGAAAGTTGCGGTCTGCTGAGTGAAGCGTTCCTTTCATAAGGGGATTCGCTGTGTGTCTTTCCAAGGCGTTGGACGTTTGTGTTATATGCTCCTTAGTGTTTGAAGATTTATTGGTCATATTCCTTATTGTTCCATCACTGGATCATCCGTACACCTCCGCGTGATGATGCCAGTCTTTATGTAAGAGGAATGTTGTTTGACAGGAAGAACGTGAGTTGAAATTGTAATAAACTTTTATGGAAATGTCCTCGACATTGTTCCAAGTACAAGACTGTACGGCGACGCTAGAGACTGTCTAGAAGATGCCATGACTTTATGAGCATATTATTAAGATTTGATTGGAGCAACAAATTGTGCATTAAATGTTTAACGTGAATCGTCCAACCAGGCCTTGTGAGAATTATTTATGTTGAAGAGTACGGCTTTGGCGGGTAGTGAAAGGACATACCCCTATCATCACTTGATGTGAATCAGTATAGGATTCATTGTGCTACTATCAATATATATATCAGAAGGACCTCGATGCCCAACATAAAAGCTAGAAGAGAATGCCGTATCAACAATACATCGACAAAATGTGCGGAAGTAATTTACAAGAAAGAAAAAGGGAAGACGAACTCTTTGAGCACAGAACCCAAAAGTAAAGCCCTAAAAAGGACTGTAAGCTTTTATTGCTAGCGTTTGTCAGTCCTAACAAGGACTTCTAGCTGAGTCAATGCTGTCCAGGAATGAGGTTATATAGTGGTGGAAGCCATCTTGCTTCGGGCAACGACTAGAACGCATTCAAAATGAAGGGATGCGTATAGTCTTGGGCTGTACGTGAGATACCCCCATTGTGACAATGAGGTACATGCTTGGAGTGCTGTCGCTTAGATCCAGATATGCGATGGCCTAGGCAAAAGCCTATATGCGAGTAACCACTGACAAACGGCACCCCCTGCATGGAAACATAGCTGACATTAAGGGAAGAAGAATAGAGAGAGGGATGTCATGGATGACATAAGCAGAAACAACGATCAAGCAGGTGACCACAGTTGAAAATATATTTAAAGGGGACAAGTGGAGTATGTCAGATGAGAACTGGATTAACTACCAGCAGGTCGTCATCAACCTTGGCAGAGTGTAGAACGTGGCGCAATTGAAAAGAAAAACTGGAAATTAATCAACTGATACATGGTCGTGCCGGGGATAATGATGCCATTGTGTATACAGATGAGTCTGTCATTCGTGGTGATAAATCAGGTTGGGGCTTCTCTGCTAGGGTAAAGGGCAGGATCGTCGCCAAACATAATAGTCTTACAAGGTAACAACGTCCAGCATGAGAATTGAGGAAGAGGCAGCTACTGCAACTTCATTAACACAGACAGTCATTGTGTCAGAATATCAGTGCATACTTTGAAAGGTTCAAAATGATTGGTTACAGCATAAATGGAAAACATTCATAGAAGCTTCGAATCTACAGGAGCGGGTGTGGATCTACTGCCCTGGTCATGTAGGGGTATACGGTAACGAGAGAGCTGACAGACTAGCAACAAGAGCACCCACAGTGGGGACACTGGATATGGATAAGGGAAAGATACCGAGAAAAATTAATGATCGCCTGTTAGAGAATGCCACTGCAATAGATGAATCGTCAAGATTAAGACTGTTGGAATTTGGCATCGAACGTAAGGCTAGCAGAGATGGATTTAAACGCTTTTCTCTTGTAAACTTTCGTGGGATGTCAATGCTGTTGTGCGAATTTACCGACAAAAGCATAATTTCCTCGTCGAATACCAAAGATAATGACTTCGCACTGCCATACTTACATATCTTTGTAGTTGCTGTTCAAATTCCAAAAGAATTATCCTGTTCGGGGCATTAACCATAAAGTTATAGCAGAATTTCTGTTGTGCAATTCATAATTTATCATAAAAACGCAAGTTTACGGGGCAATTTCCGAATGTCTTGCCCGTCATTATACCAACGTTGAAAACGATCACACAGAGATACCTACTGTCACAAAACGTTTTGTGCATGTACTTTTGCGCCCTTCTCTCTCTCTCCTTCATCGTCCTATTATTTGACATATTTTATGCCCTACATTTTCGCTCTGACCACTCCCTAGACATGTTTACGTTTCGCCAGGTGAATCATAAGAATACACGGTTAATTAGACAGGTCAGCGGATAATGCTTTTATCACGTAAGTCATCTAGCCACCTTTGATAATGTCGATCTTTACTGACACAAGGAGGTGGCGCACGATCGATGAAAAGAAAGCCATATTGTCTGTCTAAAAAATCCCTCTGGGGGAACTGCGCAAACTTACTTACTTACTTACTTACTTACTTAGTCGTTCCCCTTCTACCGTGAGGTGCAGAGGTTTGGAAGAGAGAGCGCCAGACTATCCTATCGGCTGTCTTCCTCCTGGCCTGGTTCCATTCTAGTCCTCGATCCTTCAAAGATTGTCTAATGTTGTCCTCCCAGCGGACTCTGGGTCGTCCTCGGGGTCTGGATCCTTGGCTCTTTGTTTCCCATGCTTGTCGAGGTAGCCGATCTTATCCCATTCTGCAGACATGGCCAAACCATCTTAGTTGGGACTGTTCTACTTGGGTCTGCAGGGGGTGGGATTTAAGGCCTTGACGTATCGTCTGGTTGCGTACCATGTCTCTTCTTGTTACTTCAACCACCTTCCTCAGATACCTCATTTCTGAGGTTTGGATCTGGCTTTTATGGGTTGTAGTCATTGCCCATGACTCGCATCCGTATGTCAAGACTGGGACATAGGTGGAGCGGTATACAGCCATCTTCGTTTTCTTACCAACCTCTCTCTTGCTGAGGAATCCTCGATTTATGGCCTGAAAAAGTCTCCCAGCTGCTGATGTTTGAGTGGCCAACTCTTCTTTGATGCTTCCCTTTCGGTCTATAATAGCTCCGAGGTATTTAAAGTGGTCGACCTGCTCCAGGACCTGTTCTCCCAGCTTAATCTATTGTTTTCTTTCTTCTCGTGATATCACCATGGATTTTGTTTTAGAGCTGCTTATGACCATCCCTCTCTTCTCCAGCTCTTCCTTCCAGACTTGCAGGTTGGATTGGAGATGTGCCTCTGATTTAGCAATCAGGGCAACATCATCAGCAAATGCCAGCTCCGAAATATAGACCTGTCTCATCTTCCAGTACCCCCACTGAATACTTTCTTGTTCTCTCCTTACATGCCTTGATGACATCGTCCATAAGGAGTATGAAGAGGTAAGGTGATAGGATATCACCTTGTCTTACACCAGTGGTGGTCCTGAACTCTTCCGACTTATGGTTTGCTGTCCTCACATAATTTCTGCAAGACTTGTAGAAGCTCTGTATAGCATGAATCAGAGGTGCTGGAATATTCTTCCTTGCCAAACAGTCCCAAAGTTTGCTCCAGGGGACCCTGTCAAACGCCTTTTCCAGATCTATGAAACAAAGATGCATCTCACTCTTATACTCAAGGGCCTTTTCACTCAGCTGTCTGAGTGTGAAGATTAGGTCTTGAGTACTTCGGTTTGCTCGGAATCCGCACTGGACCTCATCCAATTGTGGCTCAGCTAGGCGTCGGAGTCTCTGCTCTAGGATTCTAGAGTAGATTTTACCAGGGACACTGAGAAGGGATATGCCTCTATGGTTTCCACACTGTCGATTGTCACCCTTTTTTGAAAATTGGTGTTATGATGGCAATCTCCCAATCCTTTGGTATGGTCTTGTTGTACCACGCTGCCTGTAAAACCCTTAAGAGTAATAGGTCGCCTGATGCTCCCATGAACTTAACCATTTCTGGTGTTATACCATCATGCCCTGCTGCTTTGCCCATCTTGATTTTCTCCAGTGCTGCCTTCAGTTCTTCCATCTTTATGTCATCTTCACCATCATTGGTTTTCTCTTCTGTGCTAGTGTTTATCATTTCTGATGCTTCACCATGCTCACCATCCAGGAGTTCTGAGAAATATTCTTTTCCATCTTCCCATTACTTCCTTCGGGGCTGTAAGCAATTTGCCTTGCTTGTCCTTTATAAATTTGAGAGGGCATTGTTTTTTTCCTTCCTCATGTTCTTTAGGGTCTTATAGAACAATTTCTGGTTTTCTTGTGCATCTTTTTCTAGCTTTTCTCCAAATTCTTCCCAGGACTTCTGTTTTGCTGCTAGCACTTTGTTCTTTGCTTCTGTTCTGAGTGTCACATATTCTCTATATTTTTCCATTTGTCCTGTTGTGTTTTTAGCTCCTAAGTATTGTTTCCATGCCATTTTCTTCTCTCTTATTTTCTCTTTGACTTCCTCTGTCCACCAAGGTGTCCTCTTTCTCTTGTTCCCAAGTCGGACTTCACCGCATGCTTCTGCAGCAGCTGTCTTTATGATATCCTTGAATTTAATCCAGAGGGTTTCCAAGTCATCAGGTCGTTCTTCTGTGTTGCTCACCGCTGCAGCAATAAGCCCCTGATATCTGGTCTTAATTTCTGGCTCTCTCAGCTTGTAGGTCCTAATGCTCATTTCTCCTGCTCGTTTACTTGGTTTCTTGCGTGATGTTGGGCAGTTCCTAGGCTGAGCAACTCTTTCAGTTGTTCTTTTGATTGTTAGCAGGTAGTGATCACTTCCAATCTCTGGCCCCCTCCAGACTCTAGCATCTCGGACATATTTGAATGAGCTTCTCCGAACAATGGCATAGTCGATCACTGACTTCTCATTCTTTGTTGGTTCACATCTAGTGTATGCATGTATGCGCTTATGGGGGAACTTTGTGTTTGTAATGATCAGATTCTGCTCACTGCAGAATCTAAGGAGTCGCTTTCCATTGTCATTGAGAATATCTTCTCCATATCTTCCGATAACTCCACCCCATCTAGCATGGTCATTTCCAACTCTGGCATTAAAATCTCCGAGCATGATAACTTCATCTAGGCAGTCATCCACTGTCCTTTGAAGCAGCTCGAAGAATTCCTCCTTGACCTCTGCTCTCTCATCCTCATTTGGCCCATACACTATGACCAGGTTGACTATGGTTTCTCCTTCTTTTAGTTTTACAACCATAATGCGCTCCGAGACAAAGTTCCATCCCTTGATACTATCTTTTTGATTTTGGGCCACAATGCAACCCACGCCCCCTTTAGCTCTTTCAGACATGGGTCACACCACTGTAGAGCAGCGTGTTGCCATCGAGATCCATGACTCCTTGTCCTTTTTTCTTTGTTTCCGTTATAGCCAGGATTTCTAGTTTTGCTTTCCTCATCTCTTCCACCAGCTCCTCTTCCTTCCCATTTATACTTCTTGTGTTCCAAGTTCCATAAGTCGTAGTCCGTAGTCCGTTCCAGTTCGTCGCCTTTAGAATCAGTCCAGTTTTCTCTTGTGTTGCTAGTAATCGTGATTTAAAGCAAACAGGTGATTGGCCTGAGCTTGCATAAAGATGCAGTCGGAAGTATTACTGCCTTATTAGAAAGAAGTCACGCCTTGGAATTTTAAACTTTGATATTTTAAAACAGCGGGGGATATTATGATTTAACACCCCGACCCATATAGTTCTAAAGAGCTTACCATTGGCTTGATTTGAGAGCCGAAATAGACTTTAACTTTCATTGGCAAGTTGGTCTAAAAGTACAATCTGGGACTTGACCTGAGAAATAGGAAATATAATCTAGCAAAATCGGAGACACAAATCAGACTGCATCGCCACGTCAAGCTAGCAGTTCACCAGAGCCAGAGAGAAGGATCAGACAAAGGATTCCAAAGTTAAAAGTGACAAATTGAAGTATTTAGGCAACTTTGAAGCTTGAAAGTAAACCCGTAATTTTAAATACAAAGACTGGATACTTAAAGGACCAGGACAGAGTATTTGGGAAACTTTGAAACTTAAAAAGTAAACCTGGAGACCTAAGGAATCTAATCACCCGTCCTAAGAGGAATACTAAAAATTCCCAGACCAAGTGATTCGAAAGCATCTAAGCTACGTTGATGTGTCCATTCTAACTGTGCCAGGAGATTGTGTTCCCAAAAGTTACTTTGGGTTTGTGGAACAAAGTTATCAGACTGTTCGTGGTACGAAGCTGCAATTGTTTTTATCAATCCTCAAGTCAAGTTCCAGTGAAGACAATTTTATTTTTACATCTAAAATTCACCATCCTTCCATCGCTATTTTAACCTGTTAAGACTAATTGATTATTAAATTTGTTACATGTTATTTTAAAACAAAACAATCATAGTTGATTCAGTTATTATAGGTATGAAAGCAAACGTATGAGCAAGACTCTTTAATATAAATTCATCTAGACATATATTTACATCTATAGAGCTAATACTTATAAGGAGAATTTCGCTGGCTTTACACCAGCTGGGGGCTTGAACGGGCTACAACCATTGCTTAATTCTTCACAAAAGGCGATAGATCAGATATAAGTTAATAGTGTTAGGCCCTATGCATCATTGTTTTGACTTCTGAAAACATCTTGTGGAAACTCCCTTGAGATAGAAGCGTCATTATCCTTCTATCTACAACTCTGCCAAGAGTAATCTTGTGCGAAGGTAGACACCTTTGAAGACCCATATCATATAATCTTGAGTGTTGACCATGGTGGACCACTACTGCAGAGCTAAGGGGAGGCAATCCGTGACACCTAAAAAACTGTACATGGCAATAGAGCAAAATATATAACGATGCAGACAGATAGGGCGAATTGTAGATTTAGAAGGGGAAAAGTGCACGGAAACACAAGACATGGGCTTTCGAAGTTTACAATAGAAACCTGTACACACAGAAGAAAACGTTTTATGCAATTTACAAAAAACTTATCGGACACAGATAAACAAATACTAGACACTGAGCTGACACTGACAGACGTATAAGTATATAAACCAATAAAACGGTATTGAATCAGTTCTACAAATTAACGGTTCACGTGAAACAAGGGACGTTTCGGGTTTTACCCTTCGTCAGCCACAGTTACAAACAGGTGACAAGGACAAGAATTACATATAGGTACTACAAAAACATACGATGATGAGAAACATACACCAAATGAGCGATATAAGCGGATGGAAAAAGTAAACACCCACAGTGATGAGCGAAAAACAGAACATTAATAATACAACAACAAAAAATCGTAAAACCTGAAAGAAATACCGAAACAAGAAAGTAAATAATCAACGAAACGAAAGAAAGAGAATAAACAAAACTTCGGAACAAGTAAAAGGTCACTTAGCTAGACCCGTAGATGCTTGGAATAGAACACTGAGGTACCTTGTCCAAGAAACCGTCTAAGGAAGAACACTTGCAGTAAACGCTGTGTAAATTTCTTGTTGTTGCCTATAATGCGCTTGCTGTCACTTTGTTTTGGTGTCGCTGTCTTCTTCATCTGCGTTCGTTCTAAAAAGGACGTTTGCTACGTTGTGTCGCAGTTTACAGCAATGCTGCGATATCTGCGCCTTTCGACCCGACACATCCTTTTTCGGCATGGCATTTTTGGGACCGGGTTAGCCTTCCCTCTTTGATCCCTGCTCTCTCAGCCAGACTGCAGTGATGCAGCCTGTTTCGAGGACCACCACTTGGAGGTGGAGTAGGGTCTTCAGTGTTGCCACAGCTGGGTATTTTTTACTAGATCTGGGTTTTTTGCCTTCCGTCTGGGTATCTGGGTATTATTTTTTCAAATCTGCATTAATCTGGGTATATTTGACAATTGGCATTGACAATGTATGTATATTCTGTGCACTGAGCATGTTTACAGCTGATAAGAAATTGTTGAGCACGCATGCAATCCCGCTTAGTAACGTCATTTGTTTTGCTGCAGACAACTGTGCCATTATGATGGGGACTGCAAAGTGGTTTACAGGCACAGCTGAAGAAAGATATTCCACATGTCTTTGTTCTCGGAAGAGAGCCTTGTCTGTCTGTCTGTCTGATCAATGGCGAGAACTGGCAGCGTACCGAAAAGATCTTGGACATCTGGTGATGAAGTCCGCCCGCATTCTGGCTGGGACTGCAACAAGTAACAGATGCTAATAACCAGAAGAAATTTGATGTTTTTGCTGACCTCATGTGCACGCTTATGCGTCGAAAGAGTGTTTTCGAAGGTTAACTTAGTTAAAACTAAACAAACCAACAAGCATTTGTGTCAAACAGTTTCCAATCGAATACTAGCCAAGCAAGCAGTTGCCAAAGATGGAGTTTGTCATAAGTTTAATCCTAGTAAAAGCGTGGTTGAAGATGTGCGTGAAGGACGTTGTCGGCAGATATATGCAAAGATTTTTGAACACAATCAAGATTCCACGTTGTCAATTCATGCATATGATCTTGACGAAGGAGAAGTTGTCGACATGGATGCTGTGTCGCTGACAAGTGACAATTTTCAACAGTGACAAGTTACAACAAACATATTATATTTGATTTGAGGAACATTTTCTTAATATAACTACTGTAAGTATGTTACTGTTAAAATATCTCATTTTCAAGAGTTCATATATTGGGGTGTTAATAAAATCATTTTTATATAATTGTGAATTTTTGGTAATAAAAAGTAAAACAAAAAAGAAGAAATAAATAAAAATTGGTAGCACACAACTTATTTGTACTAAAGTTGCACTAAAAGATTGTGTAAGCATCATTTATCCCGTGTATTTGAGGCATAAAATAATCTGGGTATTTCTGGGTTTTTTTTAAGTAGAAAATCTGGGTTTATCTCTAGAACTTGAGTGGCAACCTTGAGGGTCTTGGTCAGCTCTGGTTCGCTGACCCTGACGCAGGCAGTCAAGCTATGGGTCGCTTACTGCATTCCTCACTTTTGATGCGTCTTGTCTGACATGCCGTTATCGTAATAGCACACGTTTAGCGTTGCTTTTTAGTGTGTCGGTCATTGCCGGCCAAAAATAACATGGCAAGTTTCCAATAAAAACTAAGCCAATAACATGATGAATAGTGCTTGACAGAAATTTATAATTTTTAAAACAAATACTTAATAATGCAATGCTAACTAAAAATATTTTATTTCAACCGGATTGTGCATCTAAGGTTTATTTGATTTTTAAGATGTTATAATATATTTTGTGCATTTTGTACATACTAGGGGAAAAAAATTTTTTTTAAAACGATTATTAAAATTGTTACTATATTTAGACGCAATTTTAAAAATGTATTTTTAATTTTAAATATGCTTATTTTGTACCTTAGCTTATTATTATTATTTCCCTTTAAAATTATTATATTTCCGTTTAACATTTGTACACATTTTGATTGCCACATAAATACAGCATACTTATAATAATTACATTATACTTATAATAATTACAATCGTTACAAATTACAAAGAACCTCGGGCAGTTGAGTAATTAAAACCATTTTCTTCGCAAGAAGATACATACCTTACAAGTAATACAGTGAACAACTATAGTAACTTTTACGTAAATTAATAATTATGGAAACTTCTAACTTGCAAACAAATTTAAAAAAAAAAAACCACACACACACAGGTAAATAGTAAGCATATATACGAAAGACCGAAGGAAGGAAAACATGAAAGAAAGGGCTAAATATGAAGAAAGAAAGAATGTGTAATGTCAAGTTCGGTAACGTTGAAATATGTACTCATATTTTTAAAGGAAGAGTTAGATCCCTTGTTATGGTGGCTACGGGAGAAAACGGACGTTATGGAAATGACATGGGTCTTGTACATTTATAACATCACCCTCATGCTCTCCAGGGAACATAAACCTTCAACTAACTCATGCCAAGCCTTCCTGTCCCGGTCCATCAGCTCAAGGACGATTTATTTTATTTGAAAAAGAAACAAAAACGTTCCCATATTTCCATTTTCATGGTTTCAAAATTATAATAAAGTAGTCCAAGGTACAAGCGTCCGATTGACAGAGTGGTTATAGTGCTGGCCTCTTGCAACAGGTGCCAGGTTCGAAACAAAGTGGCGTCACGTTTCAGTCTACCGAGCTGTAAATTGATACATAACTCTAATTTTGAGTTAGGGAAGGAGAAGGTAACGATGAAGGGAACTGGTCACTACAGCTCACGATGCTGGATCTAGTTTAGTCAAGTCTACAACACTTCACTTCTAAAACTGCAGTACCGTATCTGCTATGCGCCATTATTATTTCTTAGTACATGCTGGAAAATATATACTGTGACAAATGGCATGACTTTTCTGTACGCGTCGGGGAAATAACTTGGGATGTCAAAATAATAGCAACAGATGAGCGTTTTCATTTTAGAACCACAAGCTAGTCTTTCATTTCGGCACATTTATTTAATGTAAAGTTGTACAAAGTAACGGTCAAACTTCCATATTAGCTACACTGTGGCCACAAACACAAATTGCTCTAAATGACCGGAGTACACAAACATACACTTACATGGAAGCATGTTCTTTACATTCATGTATCTAAATTCTAACCAAATGTATTGTATGTGGTTGTAAAAAACAATGTTCTAGTCAACAGATTCATGTTCACCACCAACATACCCATCACGTGGTAGCTCCAAAAGATAGCTGCAAAAACAATCGCAGTGTCTAAAAAAAGCCTGCAAATGATCAAAAGAAGGTGTAAGAAAAAACCACAACACGTCAAGGTCACAATCGCCCTGCGGGGAAGCTGGTGAGAATTGGGAAACAAACATGGCAAATACAGAAATCAAAATCCAAAAACAAAAAATAGTAAACACAACACCCGCAAAGCCCTCAAAAATGATGATATGGGTCTACACAGCAGATCGTGGAGGTTCCAATGCCAGGATACGCACATGACTACTCACACGGAGTGTTACCAAGTTGAGAAATCAGCCCTCGCTATTTTTCATAATTATTTTAATATGAACCAGCACAACTAAACATACAATTTAATCCAGATCAGACAAAAGGCGAACAAACACTTAAATAGAGGAATTCAGCACTACAAACTCATGACTATCTTAAAAGTCTTTAATTAGATTTGCCCAAACGCCCCCCCTCCCTAACCCTATCCTGATTCAGATGTCACAGAGAACGACTGGGTTGTTCCATGAACATCAATATTATTTTCACGTCGATGAGCCGTTACATTTGAATTCGTATTTTTCCTCGACTGGAAATTTTGAGTCGAAGCAGTGACTCTGACGGGGGAGAGGAACTAGTGCAGACGTAGCCGCCAACGGTGAGAGATTCACCAAAACCAACCAAAAGAGATAGTGGACGATATCTGGGTCAGGCGGGCAGTCGGAATGCACTATTGCACTGTTAGCTAACTACTGTGCTGGGCAGTAGCTAGAAAAAAAAAAAATAGTGTGGTTCCTGAAATCAGCAGCATAGGCTAGTATAGTGCAATGGAAAGGAAACAGTATTCTCCTAATTACCAGTGATGAATGATAAGTATAACTTTAAAAGGAAAGGATCTCGTTCGGTCCCCTATTGGAGCATATTGGGAATATGGTGTTGTGGCCATATATAATATATAGTTTCAGAAGTAGATATAGTAGTTAGTCAAGTAAGTGTAGTATAGTTAAGTAGTATGTAATGGCTGGAACCGAGCGGTTTGAAGGTACGCGGCCATAGGCGAGCCGGCAAGGATAAGGCGTAATAGAAGAGAGCAGGTAGGTCTTCTTTGTGATATACCCAGGAGGAAGCGAATGTTCGATTGATTGCAGGAGGTGAGAGGAGGGAGCGTTCGTGATAGGCGATTTCAGTTAGCAAGGAGGCCAGGAAGAGAGCAACAGTATGACTTTTTATATAAGGAAATACAGAGGTGACACGGCAGGAAGCAAGCCAGCCATCGTGACCTTTTTTTATATAGGAAAAATACAGGTATAAGGTAGCGAAGGTTTACGGCAGGGAGACAAGGCGGTGGACGCGGAGGAGGGAGCGTAGTGATGTTACTTATCGTTATCAAGCGATAGATAGTCTACGCTGTAAGGAGCGTGTGAGTGCGTTGAACGTCATAGCTCGTTACACGTTTTTACTCATAGTAATGATATTAGTTCATCGATTAATGGTCGGTGTTGTTTACATACTAATTTTTAAGACAATAAGGGAAGATGGCAGATCACTATTTAGAATTACGCAAATAGGAACGAATGATCAGCTCGTGTATTTATGTATACAATAGGAGATAGACTTTTTAGTTAGATCCATATTGAGACACTACAAGTTACGGTTTTTTGTTCATTCGAGATTTTTAGGACAATAGGAAGCGATATTTTTTATGACACGTATGATTGTTACGCAATAGTTAAGACGATATTTTAGACAGATATACATATGTTAATACATATATATCACTATCACCTAGTTTTACCGACCATGGAGATGACTTTACAACAAGTAATTTTAATTTACACAAGTAATATTTTTAAAATAACCAAATATATGTCTAATGTATTCTAAGACCCAACCACATACTTTCCACCAACAT
>JAMPIV010003229.1:102500-320018 GCA_024509875.1 Oreohelix idahoensis | reverse complement strand
ATGAAGTTTTACAGATGTGTCTCAACTTTACTTTAGGCAGCACTTTGTGCCGGTCAAAAATCATTATCGTCGTTAACTAATGGGTACACATAAAAAAAAACTCGTGTTATACATGGTTATTGACTTGTATGGAGCCTAGCGTGCATTTATTTATCCCATATAAAATATAACTCCATATTTCTATAATAGCAACAAACGACAGAAACATTTTCTTCGGAATTTGATATACACTGTAATTGACTTCTTTGCTACAAAAGGTTTACATCAAAATTATATAAAGTAACTATTTAATTTTTTTAAAGTTATGACGCTTTTCTGCACATATTACTCTACTTGTAATAAAAATTACGCCCCTAAGAAAAAAAACGCATAAATGTATCTTAACGTTTAAGTATGAGGAAAATAACAATGCGATGGTGGTGGAACAATGTCAATGTCTGGTTGTGTAGCGAATAAAGAAAGTTAGTTAAAAGTCATTGTCTTTACGTGCTTGTTGTATATGTAAGAACTGACGTTTGTTCCCCCCCCCCCCCCCCCCCCCCCCCCCCCAAAAACAAAAAAAAACTACTTCATTTCTTTTTCTCCAATGCGTATGGAATCAATACTTGCCGATTTTGTATATGTAACCCGCCAAGCACTCCAAGGGAGGTAACTAACAATCATTAATGTGACTGCCATAATTAAAAACAAATAGCCTATATGTGTTGCAAGAACGTGCTAAATGTCTCACAACTGGACTAAACTTAATATTGAGCCCAAGCTTGTGCTATGCCCCCCCCCTCCCTCCTCCAACCCCAATTTTTTTTTAAAAAGGCAACCACAGATGACGTTTGACAGATGTGAGCAAGAGAGACACGAATAGATAAATACAGGATTCTGGGAGGACAGAGATGCTGATCGCAGCAAGTCGAGTAGCTCCCTACGATTATGCGAAAACAGGCTCTTACAACACCCTGTGGAAATAGCCATTTTAGAGATGCCCACTAAACGAAATGGGTTCAGTTCAAAACGGAGGCCGAATACCCAAGAGAAGGATGTCACTTGAGAGCCATGACCCAAGGTTGACCGCTGCCATAAAATGTCAAGGTCGATCAAATGATCACAGTATATGATTTACTATTTCTACAATGTGATTGACAAGTCAATTTCTTTTTTTTAAAATGTTATTATCAGCACTTGTACCTACTGGATATACATAACATGCATTCCGAAACAAGGAGTAATAACTGCCATATGAAATTTGACAAACACAAAAAAAAATTCTAAAATGACCAATGAACTCAACGCTACAAGACAGAGCAAAAATGATTGCCCGCCGCGATGTCGCGTGATCTCCCCTTGCGCTGTTGTGTTAATGTGACACATCATTTTATGTCATAAAATAACAGGTAAGTCGCTGTATTGTGACGTTTGTTTCATATAAAGTAACTGGATAACATGAAGAACTAACAAATTAAAAATAACAAGTGACTTTACAATTACCCTGTATAATCACATGTCTTGTTGCAAATAGGTTGTTAGCAATCTACATTTAATGATTTGGTGTGATGTGCTGTGCAAACCTAATGTCGACACCTGTCTTGACTTGCGGTAACCTACAAAGTTCGTCAACTATACCTTGATCTGTGCAGTGGATGGGTTTGAAAAAAAATCGAAAAAAGGTGATTCGTCTTACGAGGACAAAAGACAAAGAAAGTAGTCCACGTCTTACCGCAGTTCCCCTCAACTTCCTCGATCTGTGCAGTGAAGAAATGACATGTAAGAATCGACAGTGAAGAAATGTCAATGAAGAACCGACAGTGAAGAATGGTGCTATTTGTAATGTTACTGTTTGAGCAGTGGAAACAGGAAACAGAAGACAGGAGGAACCCCAGATAGAAATATCAGCACTGAAACAACCAGATATAAAACAAAAATATCTAATCGACATCAAAAATAAATATCAACAGTTACTGACAGACAGCAGGGAGCAGTATAGAAGAGAAAACCCAGAAGAAAAGTAACCACAAAATGAGAATGCTTAAAAACAAGCATACAATCAACAAATGCAAATTTACCAAAAAGGAGCCTAAGAAAAATCAAATTTGGATGACCTATGACATCTTGAGTAAAATTGCAGAAAAAAAGAAAGCAAAAAACACTCCAAAATATAAAACGATAGACAATGACATACGTACTATGTGTAGACAAGCAAAAGAACGGTGGATAGAAACAAAATGCGAGGAAATAGAAGACTTGGAAGCAAAGCACATGACAAGAGATATGAATGAAGAAATAAAGAGATTATCAAATAGGTCGCGGTTTGCACAAGGAGGAAGCTGTATCAAGAACAAAAATTGTGTAATATTACTTGATGAGAAAGACATATCAAACAGGTGGGCAGAATACGTAAAATAACTATTCGAGGACAACAGAGGTAAAACACCATCACCAGATTCTAATGAAGGCCCAAACATTCTTAGATCAGAAGTAGAGAATGCCATTCATATGATACAGAAAGGAAAATCAGCAGGCATGGATAACATAAAAATTGAAGTGATAGAAGCCCTGGAGAGATTTGGTATAGATACAATCACTGATCTATGCAACGATATATACAATACAGGATATTTACCACACGACATGAAGACATCAGTTTTTATAACATTGCCCAAAAAACCTAATGCAACAGAATGTTCAGACTTCAGAACAATCAGCCTGATGAGTCATGCAATTAAGATACTGCTAAAAATCATACAGGAAAGAATAAAAAGTAAGGTAGCCAGCGAAATCCAAGCAGAACAGTTTGGTTTTAGACGGAACAGTGGAACAAGAGAGGCAATATTTTGCCTAAGAACATTAGCAGAAAAATGTACAGAGGTCCAAAAAAGTATGAACGTGTGCTTCATTGACTATAAGAAGGCTTTTGACAGAGTCAATCATGAGAAAATAATTGAATGCCTCGAAGACATAGGTTTTGATGGAAAAGATATAAGAATACTCAGTAACCTTTATTGGGAGCAAACTGCCACAGTAAGATCTGGAAGGAATTATTCACCATACATAGACATAAAAAGAGGTGTCAGACAAGGTTATGTGCTGTCCCCCTGCCTATTTAATCTATACACCGAAAAAAATGTCAAACAGATACAGGAAATACCAGGACTGAACATCAGTGGAAGGTCAATAAACAACCTTAGATATGTAGATGATACCGTGTTGTTAGCTGAAAGCGAACAGAAGTTACAAGAACTAGTGAAGCAAGTGAACCGTATAAGTCATGAATATGAACTCGACATTAATATTGAGAAAACAAAAACTATGATAATTAGCAAAACAGACGATAAACCCACATTAAAGATAAGCGTAAATGGGAAATACCTGGAACAAGTCAAGAGCTACGTATATCTTGGTCATATAATAACAGAAGATGGCAGATGTGAAACAGAAATCAAAAAGAGAATAGGAATGGCCAAAGCTACATTTATTAACATGAAACATGTACTGACATCTAAACAGTTATCTCACAAATTAAAACTGAGAATCATAAAGTGTTATATATATATATTCTGCATTTCTGCATTTCTGTATGGTGCAGAAACATGGACGATTGATAAACCTCCTTTTTTCTTTTCTTCTTGATCGTAACTGTGTATTCTCCTCACGCACACCAGTGGTGAATATGATGGAGGCTCCAGGGGGAGCAAAGGTCAACCCAACCAACGCAGGATTATGCAAATATGGAGTGTGAGTGTGAAGTATGAGTTAGGCGAATGGTGGACTGTTCGTGTGTTGACCCGTATAAGGCACTCATTCACTTATTACGTTAAGTCACCAATGCAGATCACTGTAGTCGTTTCAATAGTTTAATTGGACGCACACACTTGACATATTGGGTACAGTTACAGGAACATGAGTCGACATAGACAGCATAATATTGATCAATGGACTACCGTCCTAAATTAGCATTCATGAAGAATAATCTGGTAATGGAACATCTGTAAACACCAAGATTTCCATAGTTTATAAATACAGTCAGTAGACCTTACTGACCGAGCATGTCAATTAAGCAATACTGTTAAAACTTGACTCCTAAAAGGGATCTCTTTCTAGCTACGATTCCTTTAGGTAAATTACAGCAAATCTCTGTGAAGATAATGTTAATTTCTTTATAATAGTGATCTCTCAATCATCACCTAATAATAAGGAAGTTTTCACGTTCTCTGCTAATGATTTACAATAAGTAGAATTCCAAAATCAATCGAATTCCACAATGGCTGCTGGTTCCCGGTTGAGCATCACTCACTATACGGGTGTATAGCCAAATCTTCAATCGAAGCTTTGTTCATCAACAATAAATGATTCTACAAGGATCGACATATTCTGTCCTCATAGTTGCTGCAAATAAACATATTTAGTGCTGCTAGAGAATATGTCGTCCCGACATATTCATAGGTAAGTTCATGTAAACGTCTGCCCATCTTAAGCCTAGGAATGAACGAAATCAGCAAAAGTACGTTTTTTTACCTTGACATAAGAAATACACTAGCAAGCACAAAAAAACGCTCTCCCGGCGTTATAGAATCACAACTGGGGAACTCATGGACTAAACGATCCTGGAAGAAACTATCTTCGTCCCCAGAATAACTTAAAGAGATCACAAACTCTTGGGCATCTCTCCGACATGACTTCTCGCCCTAGGCCTAGACAACCGAAGAACCCCCTCACCTCTCTTCAACCGCCGAAAACACCTGACCCCCTTCAGTACAGTACAAGAACAAATAGTTCCACTTAAACATACTAAGATATCAAGATATAAGACATACTCGTCCTACATAGACAAGCACTACACATAGATTCGGACCATAGACATTCTGAAGCAAGAACAATCTATTCCTAACCAAACACAGAATAGATTCAAGTAAGTCTAAATTCCTCCGCCGAGTTCTATTTTTAAGAACGCTACAAAGAGCGATAACTCACAGAATGACTACTTATTGCCCAATCTGAGTTTCGTCCCTCAAGACCAAAACATGCATTCAAAGATGAATATATCTTCATCAGACAATTAAAACATTTTACATGGTATGCGTAATCCGTGCGCCAAAAAAAATGTGCGCAACAGATTACCACACCCCCCGGGAAAAAAAATGTATATCATTTTTTTTTTCATCTGAGAGCAACATACAATAGGCTCCCAACGCATAAATACTGCGCAGATGAGAAATATCTGGAATTATTTAAGCCAGATTAATGCAAAATCTCAATCCCTCAGAGAAAGCATTTCTCTTAAGCATAAGTGTTTCCAGGGAGGTGTCACCAACGCATACTACTATACAATGATACAATGCATATAACAATTTAAGTTTAAGCATTCCAAGTACATGATTGACAAAAAGAAAAATCATCAACGAGTAATGGTGACTATATATCAATGAACGTAGTGTCATTACGAATTACAATGTGTATCTATTTTGATATAGAAAAGAAAAATCTGTTGTCGAGTTGGAAGTGTTAAGACGTCCAATACTCAACAGCTAAGTGGAATCATGTGGGCATCTAGACAGAATGTCTGCCATCACATTATCTGATCCACGGATAGCTCGTACCGAAAAATGAAAAGGTTGAAGAGCAATTGCATATCGAGTAGACCTCGAACTCTTCAAATTTTTACTCTGGATAGCTGTAAGAGCTTTCTGATCGGTTTCTACTATAAAATGTGCGCCTAGAAGGAATCTTTGTAATTTGAGAATTGACCATACCATAGCCAACAGTTCACGGTCTAAAACCGAATAATTCCTTTCTGCAGCATTAAGCTTTCTGGAAATATACATTACAGGATGCAGAGTTCCAGAGTAATCTTGCATTAGTGCCGCTCCAATCCCAGTGGATGAAGCGTCACTACGAAGAACAAATGTCTTATCTTTAGTAGGCAACACTAAAATAGGTGCAGTAGAAAACATAGTTTTAATCTTATCCAAAGAGGATTGACATTCTTGAGTCCAATGGACTATATTAGGAGACCCTTTCTTTAGCAAGGTAGAAAGAGGTGCCATGATTGAGGACAGATTCGGAATGAATCGTCCATAGAATTGTATAAGACCTAAGAGACTTCGCACTTGCTTTTTAGTCTTAGGAATAGAAATGTTAAGTATTTTACTTGTATTATGGTCCTCTGTTTTTAGGAAACCATGGCCGACCCGGTGACCTAAAAAAGAAATTTCACTAAAACCAATGCAGGCTTTAGATGGTTTCGCTGTCAGGTTATACTCGCGTAGAGTAGATAGCAATTCAACTAACCCTGAATAGTGATCTTCCCAAGTATCGCTGAAAAGACAGATGTCGTCTATGTACGCAATGACATCTGACCGATAGGATAGAATTCTACGCATCATGCGTACGAATGTAGCTGGTGCGTTCATAAGGCCGAAAGGCATAAAATTCCATTGAAAAAGGCCTCTAGGTGTAGAAAAAGCAGTAAAAGGTTTGGCGCGTTCAGATAGAGGAACTTGCCAATATCCTTTAGACAAATCTAGTTTAGTGAAAAAATGCGATTTAGAAAGCTTAGTAAGTAGCTCTTCTAGTAAAGGCATAGGTTCAGCATCAAACTTCGTGACTTGATTCAATTTGCGATAGTCAACGCAAAGACGTATGTTATTGTCTTTTTTACGGACAATAACCATCGGCGAAGAATACGCAGAAGTGGATGGTTCAATTATTTTTAAATCTATCATCTCATCCAACTCCTTTTCAACCTGTGCTTGAAAATGTATAGGAATAGGATAAGGTCTGACTCTAATAGGATTATGGTCAGTTAGAATAATGTCATGTTCAATGACATGAGTTTGTCCAGGAATGTCAGTAAGGACATCCTGAAATGTTTGTAACATAGACGAAACTTGTCGCTGTTCTCCTAGAGATAAATCGGGAGAAACAGTAACATTTTTCCATGATTCACT
This sequence comes from Oreohelix idahoensis, assembly GCA_024509875.1. Classification (NCBI taxonomy): domain Eukaryota; kingdom Metazoa; phylum Mollusca; class Gastropoda; order Stylommatophora; family Oreohelicidae; genus Oreohelix; species Oreohelix idahoensis. The sequence continues at coordinate 313,080 of JAMPIV010003229.1, read as the reverse complement.
AGAATGAAGTGGAATCATCGGAAGCGGAAGATTAACATCCGAAAAACTTGTTTCCTCATCCTGTATTACAGACAGTGATGAGTAATGACCATGTTGGACAGGTGAATCGTCCGTTGCCTGGAAAATAGGCTGTAAATAATCCGGACGTTCATGGAATTCCGTAAGCATATTGATGTGGAAGGTTTTACGCTTCCCATCAATATCGACAATGTAGTCAACATCGGAAATTTTCGAGATTATATCGTACGGACCTTTCCAAGAAATAAGTAGTCTGTTTTCCCTACAAGGTAGCAAAACAAATGCTTTGTCACCAGGACAAAGTTGTCGTAAGGTTCTTTTCTTATTGGCAAATTGTCTTGCTTTCTCCTTAGCAAACTCAGAAGAAGAAGTTGCCAATTTGCATGCTTCGATAATCTTTTGTCTTAGCGCGATGACATATTCGTAAGAAGATTTTGTGTCATCGGTAATATTATCAGCGGTTATGAGATCATGAAGCAAAGACATAGGGCCACGCGGTCGCGCGCCAAAGACAAGTTCAAAGGGAGAAAATCCTGTATGTTCATTGGGAACCTCTCTGTAAGCGAAGAGGGCCGCGGGTAAAACCCTATCCCAATCTTGAGGATGATCCTCAGTTATCTTCCCTAGTAAGTTTTTGAGTGTTCTATTAAGGCGTTCTACCATCCCATTCGACATTGGGTGATAGATACTGCTCAAAGATCTCTCTATCTGGAGAGTAGACATTACTTGAGACATGGTATCCGATATTAGTTGGGTGCCATGATCTGATAATATTTCTCCGGGAAATCCCAGACGAGAAAATATAAGCCAAAGAGCATCTGCAATGTCAGCAGTAGTAATGCTCTTCAGAGGGATAGCCTCTGGCCAACGTGTGCACATGTCCACACACGTTAAGATAAACTGATGTCCTCTAGCAGATTTGATCTTAAATGGACCAATGATGTCTATCGCCATTTTCTGAAATGGTCTAATAGGAATGTCTGCAGCCTGAATAGGTGCAGCATGGCGTGGACCTTTGGATTTGACTTCTTGACATATTTTACAAGATCGACAATAGATCCGTATGTCCTTGTTCACAAAAGGCCAAAAGAAAGCCGCAAGAACTCTTGACTTTGTACGGGAAAAACCCATATGTCCAGCACACTGAGAGTCGTGTGCGTGTTGTAATATTTTAACTCTCAAATTCTTGGGTACAAGAATCTGAGAATGACTTGACTTGTCGGAGTCTTGCACCATACGTACAAGTACGCCATTCTTCATTGTAATCCAAGATTTACTCTTTGAATCTTTATTCGGATCACCTTTTGTTGCAAGAGTGAAGAATTTCTTTAGAGTCGGATCCTCTTCTTGCTGCTTTATAAATGAGTCACGCGAAATTACCAAGGGATCATCTTGGTTATGCACTTCATTATCTTCAATAGATGAAGTTTCGGGCATATTGAGAGCTTGAGCTCTAGTGACTACAGCATTAGCAGTTTGAATATTTTGTTTTTCCCAAACGGAAATTTGTTGTGGAGTGCATTCTTTGACTCCGTGAATACGACCGATGATAAGATCAGCGATCGGATTCGGCAGAAGACATGCGTGTACATCTCCTGTAAAGAAAGGAGTAGCGATCCTAATGATAGCAGTAGAGTATTTCTCTATGGTGCCGCCAAATGTTACACATTTGACTACTTTGCCTGTAGCACGAGAAGGATCTATGAGTGACTGCCTAACACCAATTGTGGTGCATCCAGAATCAAAAAGCAATGAAACTGGATTGTCATTTACTAAACCTTTGTGTAAGACAAGAGAACCTCTTCCATCATGCGCGATTGACGCGGGAAGAGCGGGAAGAGGATGGCCACAAATTAAAGTGGACACCGTAGTTGGTTCGAATAATGTTTTGCATTGGGGGCACTGAGATGCTCTCCCAAAATCGAAAGCGGCACATGCCATATTGTTAGAGTCATCATTATCTTTATTTTGTTTATAGGCATCATGGGACTCTTGCTGTGCAGAGTTTGCATGATAATGAGATTTTTGTTTTTTATGTTGGGGTCTACCTCTGTTATTATTACCCCTGTAATTATCATTGTTTCCTCTATTGTAACCCCTATTTGGGTTTGAGTCATAATTCCCCTGGTTACTATTATCATATTCATTATAATGAGTATCTCTGTAATTATGATCTTGTTGTCTCCATGATGGAAAACTAGGATAGTTTCTATAATGACTTCCTTTGCGGAAGTTCCTATAATTATGACCACCCCTGAATCGAGGGCTGTCGGCTCGTCTCCAGATATTCGAAGAAGAACCCTGAAATGATTGGTTACCTTGGTTCTGATAACTGTTATGGTTACCCTTTTTATTAAACCTGTTTTGAGGTCCTTGGAATTTGTGTGAGTAATTAGGGTTGTATGGTGTTGCTGATGCAACTGGCATACCTTCCTTAACCTTAGTATTGCTAATAGCTACATCTGGGTGTGCAGTGACGTATTGGGTACAATATTCTTCCATTTCTTTTAGTGTTTTAGGTTTCCGCTCATGTAGGAATTCAAGGAATGGTTTACTAATGCTTGACATAATCTTGTCCCTGAGCAATAAATCCATAAGTGCTTCATAAATCTTTTCTGTTTTGGACAGTTCAATCCAACGATTAAATGTAAGACGTGTCCTTGCAATGAATTCTGAGAATTCTACCCTGATTCAGGTACATTTCTTTTAAACAAAATACGGTAACCTTCCTCAGATAACTGGTATTTCTTTATCAAGGCTGCCCTAATAACCTCATAATTATCCTTGTCAGTTTCTTCAACCAAACTTAAACTCGTCAGAGAATCACCTTTTAAATTCTCAGACAACTGATTAGCATATTGTGATTTCTCCACATTATGAGCTCGACAAGCACGTTCAAATCTATCAAGCCAGAATGTTATATCATCACTGGCAGAATTGAACGCTGGTACCTTGACCTTGTAAGTAAAGGGTTTACCACTAGATGACTGATTGACATTACTCATGTTTGTCAATTTCAACTTTTCTAACTCAAATGCTAAAAGTTCTTTCTGATGTTCATGTTCTCTTATTGCTCTTTTCTCCTCAGCTTCAGCTTCTTTGTCTAATCTCTTTTGTTCAGCTTCTCTGTCTAATCTTCTCTGCTCAGCATCAGCTTCTTTGTCTAATCTCTTTTGTTCAGCTTCTTTATCTAATCTCTTTTGTTCAGCTTCTTTGTTTTGTTTTTCCAATTCCATTTGGAATCTCCTTTCCTCAACCTGCATCTGCAGTTTCTTTTGTTCAAATTCTATTTCCATTTTTCTATCCTCACTTTTTTGTTTCATTTCCTCACTTTTTTGTTTCATTTCCTCAGCTTTAAGTGCTTTATCATATTGACTGGTAGCATACTCCTCCAACTTATCTCCAGTCTTGCCTAGAGATTTCCCTAACTCAATAAAGTGTTCCAATGTAGACATGATGTCTAATAATGATAGCAATCAGTTGACACAAAAATGTAATCTATATTCCAAAGTAATGTAAACACAAGCTCCTAATAATTTGATCAATCAGCTCCTTATCCCAAACTATGTGGGGAAACAAGCCTTTAGTAAGGTCTTGTATAATCAACTGTGTACCAACCAATTACTAAAAATCATCAGTTGACTTTTTCTTATAAATTCATATGATCAAATATATTTTAAATAGTGTATGTCGATCAAGAACACAACAAAACAATTATACAAGAGAACAGGAAACATTTGCAGAAATCAAATAAATCAAATAGGAAAAATCAAAGAAAAATGATCACAGAATCTGTGATGATATCTGCAATAGAATGAACAAGACAAATAACGCCACAGTGTATAAACATAAATTGTGTATAAAACTGAAAGATACGAAAGGATAGACCTACAAATACAAACAAATCAAACAAACTAAGGAACACAAAATTTTTAACAAAAACAACGAAGAAAAGAACACCTCATCGCAACTAACCAAATATAGCACCAGATGTTGCCAGCAAATTTCCAATCAAGAAAATTGCTCCCTATAGAACGCTAATATAAACCCTATGTCACTTGGGAAATCTTATATTAGACACATGAATAATATGCAAACATTAAACATAAATACATATATACAAATAACATGTAAACATCAATAGCATAAATGCATACATTAATGAATTAAATGTGTTGTGGTTGGAATGTGTTGTAAAGTATGCTCAGTATAAATGGTACAGCTTTTTAATTCAACTAACTGCCATTTTTAATCAATTTCAATCTTTGATTTATTTCATTACACTGTTCTTAAATATTAAAGTTCAACACAATAGCAGAACATAAGAAGGTCCATCGATGAAAATAGGCTTCTAAGTTCAATACTTCTGCTAACACAGTTAACTTGCTTGCCAATGTTCTGTGTAATGCTGTGATGTTCACTTGTAAACAACTTGCCGTGCTACGCTGTCTGTTATATGAAATAATGCCTGTACCGAGCAAAATGTCAACAGCGGTGACCTAGATACCGTTACACTTGTCATAACAGGTCAAGCTGACATCGACTGGATAGTTGTCCTATTGGTGTTGATGTGTGTCACATTTGGCCAAAATAAATGTTCTTGAAACACTAGGTGACTTCCACTTTGTAGACTGCGAAGGCTGGACTCCCCACACTGGCCACCACGTTGATAAACCTCCTTTTTTCTTTTCTTCTTGATCGTAACTGTGTATTCTCCTCACGCACACCAGTGGTGAATATGATGGAGGCTCCAGGGGGAGCAAAGGTCAACTCAACCAACGCAGGATTATGCAAATATGGAGTGTGAGTGTGAAGTATGAGTTAGGCGAATGGTGGACTGTTCGTGTGTTGACCCGTATAAGGCACTCATTCACTCATTACGTTAAGTCACCAATGCAGATCACTATAGTCGTTTCAATAGTTTAATTGGACGCACACACTTGACAGATTGGGTACAGTTACAGGAACATGAGTCGACATAGACAGCATAATATTGATCAATGGACTACCGTCCTAAATTAGCATTCATGAAGAATAATCTGGTAATGGAACATCTGTAAACACCAAGATTTCCATAGTTTATAAATACAGTCAGTAGACCTTACTGACCGAGCATGTCAATTAAGCAATATTGTTCAAACTTGACTCCTAAACGGGATCTCTTTCTAGCGACGATTCCTTTAGGTAAATTACAGCAAATCTCTGTGAAGATAATGTTAATTTCTTTATAATAGTGATCTCTCAATCATCACCTGATAATAAGGAAGTTTTCCCGTTCTCTGCTAATGATTTACAATAAGTAGAATTCCAAAATCAATCGAATTCCACAATGGCTGCTGGTTCCCGGTTGAGCATCACTCACTATACGGGTGTATAGCCAAATCTTCAATCGAAGCTTTGTTCATCAACAATAAATGATTCTACAAGGATCAGCATATTCTGTCCTCATAGTTGCTGCAAATAAACATATTTAGTGCTGCTAGAGAATATGTCGTCCCAACATATTCATAGGTAAGTTCATGTAAACGTCTGCCCATCTTAAGCCTAGGAATGAACGAAATCAGCAAAAGTACGTTTTTTTTTACCTTGACATAAGAAATACACTAGCAAGCACAAAAAACGCTCTCCCGGCGTTATAGAATCACAACTGGAGAACTCATGGACTAAACGATCCTGGAAGAAACTATCTTCGTCCCCAGAATAACTTAAAGAGATCACAAACTCTTGGGCATCTCTCCGACATGACTTCTCGCCCTAGACCTAGACAACCGAAGAACCCCCTCACCTCTCTTCAACCGCCGAAAACACCTGACCCCCTTCAGTACAGTACAAGAACAAATAGTTCCACTTAAACATACTAAGATATCAAGATATAAGACATACTCGTCCTACACAGACAGGCACTACACATAGATTCAGACCATAGACATACTGAAGCAAGAACAATCTATTCCTAACCAAACACAGAATAGATTCAAGTAAGTCTAAATTCCTCCGCCGAGTTCTATTTTTAAGAACGCTACAAAGAGCGATAACTATCAGAATGACTACTTATTGCCCGATCTGAGTTTCGTCCCTCAAGAACAAAACATGCATATAAAGATGAATATATCTTCATCAGACAATTAAAACATTTTACATGGTATGCGTAATCCGTGCGCCAAAAAAATGTGCGCAACAACGATGAATAAGCATTGTCACATATGGAAATAGTCGCAGCAATGACCGTCCACTTCCCCCCTCCCCCCCAACCTCATATATAGTTTATATTTTTTTTTGCTACACGAACGCCTGATTCACTCAACACGTGAGCCGTTTGGCAATTAAACACGGTGGAACAGAGCGTAGTGCGCATATGGTGAAATCGTTCTTTGATAAGGGAAACACGTGGGCCAGGCCAGGCGTTAACAAGAGGCCAGGCGTTAACAGTTTCTTTGAAGAATCAAGGGTCGATCAGTCTGAGACGTTCCTGGAATTGTTACATGTTCAGGGGGAATAAACCTACGTAGCTGATATTCGGCAAGGCGGAGATAATGAAAGACAAGCTAGAGATCGTCGATCGGCAGAGGTGAAGAAATAACCTGTTATTCAGGAATTGAACGGCAAATTCGCCCGGCCCTGGACGTAGGTGTGATTTTCACATTTAAATGCGAAAAGAACGGAATCTATGTCTCTCCTATAGTCTTTATCAGTTGCTCAGAGATTTTTCTGAATTCACTAGCTCGTTATCCTAAGATTTCTCGTACAGAGTGTATTATTAGATTTCGTGTAGTGTTTCATTTCTCTGTTTGCGGTAATTTATATACTAGCCTTTAAGTGATTTGGTGTGTTTAAAGTTTTCATTTTTGTTTCACTGGGATTTTCTGTGCTAAATGAATAGCATAATTAAATAACTTATAGCAAATTTGTCCCGCTGTAAAGTAAATTTAATTACTCTCTATTTCCCAGTAAGAGATGTTGTAAATTGACTAGTACATACATTAAATAACTGTCTACTGACGGTGTATATTATTTACTTCTATCCATTTTATGTAATTTTTTAAATGACTAGTGTTCATATCACGCGTTAAAAACGAGAGGATAAGCTAGACATTTGTGTTTTTAATCTAATTTATAACGGAATGGTGAAGAGGTTCTACCTTAACACGTGTTAGATCTAATATTGTTATTATGGTTAAATGTTTATATTTCTTTCCTAAAATATAGGCTGGTCAAAACCTTCGAACTAGCGGTCAAACGGTCTTATGGCCATATGAACTTACGTTCTTAGAGTCTTATAATCTATAAGCATCCAAGGATATTTAATATTGGTGAGCTTCTTGCAATGACCTGAGCGGTCCCTTTTTTCCTCATTTTTTTATGAGAGAAACCAGAATAGAACCATTAAATTATAATATTAACTGGACCAGAACTATTACCAGATTTCAGTTATATCAATCTCATCAGCCAGCTGCGTGGCAATATATATTTTCAGCAACATTTGTGTAACTTAACATAGGGTCTCAGCAACCAGAGGCTAGACAACCCAGAATATATATGTATTATTCATCCTATGTTGGCGATCACCACGTATGAACCTTATTCCAACCAACTGAAGGCAGAGATACCGTATTTTATCCTGGAAAAATTAAATCACCAATCCCAGCGACTTCCGTGCAATTTGCAGTCCGCAACTACGGCGAGTCTAGGGCTGGATTTGGCAAAACTTAATATTACACTGAGTAGCAATATTACTTATTAGTGTTATTTCCACAGAATGCCTGCGACCACTACTGGGTAAGCGAATATGAATGTGGCCACAAGTATGAAGGATTGAATGAACTGTAAGAGAGTAACATAATTTTCTGTGGTTACCCCTATCATACAAATCTTTTCTTTTGTTCTCATTAACCTGAGTATTTACGGGATAGATTAATTAGAAACTTGTTCTTTGTTTCTTTAATGACTATTCCATACCCTTATTGTTAACTTTTGATCTTTCGGGTTAATTAACCTCTGTTGGGATCTTCTTTTCTTTTCCTTTACCAGAGGGGAAAACCTATTTGATTAATTTTCATATTGTCTGTAAACCATGATCTACTGATGTATATGATTTATGTTGTAAAGTTCTAGTGATAAATAAACTTAATAAACCTTAAGTTATTGTGTTGGTCAACCCCTGTCCATATATGTTATCCATAGTTTGTTTCCACGTTTGTGCGTATTTCTCACAGAATTGTGTGCATGTTGGTGCAGTGTAATTTGTATTTTGTACAAGGAGAGAAAGTGCGTCTGATTTAAATTTAGTCGTCCAGATAGGCTGGATTAGAGAAATTACTCAACCCAGAGACTGTCCTTTCTCTTACACTATCACATCGTGATAAAAACTATTTCTTACCCCTTACTCTCACATAGATATCACTATCACCTCTGCTCAGACATGACTATAAACATCTATTATCTATCTGTTAAAAATCTACGACAAGCATTTGGAAGAAAAAAATTGAGGCTCTTGAGATGTGGATATCAATAAGAATGGGGCGTATGTCATGGAAAGAGAAGAAAACAAATAAGGAGGTCCTAGAAAATCTAGGTATGAAAAGAGAACTAATGAGGGAGATCAAAGTTTGGTAGCTAAAATACTTTGGCCACATAAAAAGGCATAACACCTTGCAGAAGACCGTAATAGAATGGAGAGTTGAAGGCAAACGTGCAAGGGGAAGGCAGCGCTATAAGTGGGAAGATAACATCAAGAGATGGACAGGAAAGATTCTATCAGAGTGCACCATCAAGACAAGAGACAGAAGACGTTGGAGATCCATTACAGCCAACTTTCGTTGTGGAGATGGCAGCTGATGATAATGTTTAAGCCGTGCTCGAGGTTTCTACAGTGGTGTGTTCCAGTGACGTTTGGTCAACGTTTGAGCTGTACAGAACAGCTGAACTTTCAGTAACGCTATATCTATCTTGTATTTTGTGAATCGTCACATGTTTGTTGTTATCATCATGTCACCTGTGACACAGAAGCATCTGTTTAGTGGATCAAACCTGCGCCTTATCCGTGGGAGCTTATGTAAATTTTTGTACATATAATTATTGTAATTTATCTGATTTTTTTTTTTCAAATAGCATTACTGTTTTTGTTTTTTCCATTGCGCTCTCTCCATTATTTATTTGTGTGAGAAACCTTTTTTTCAGATTTTATATTATTTTATTTTTATTTTTGTCAATCTGGTGTGTTTGTTCGTTAAACAGGTTCTGGTTTTGTATAAACGTATCTATTTCTACTCGTCTTTTTCTGTCATCTTTGTTCCCCAACCTGTTGGTGGTTGTTAGTTTTGTGATTCGTACTCTACATTATCATCATTGACATTGTTGTTGTCCATGTTTTGAGGTAACTTTATTGTCAGTAGTTGGACCAAGAATTGTGAGACAGATCTATATTGTTTAGTGGTAGCTACAGTTTGACAACATCAATGACACCTACAGTTTGATTTTTGTTAGTTTATCTTTTGGCTATTGCACTTTAGCATTGTAGCCACAGTACATGTTAGTGCAGATCCAATTGACATATATTGTTACTCTTTTGGTTTTAAAAATATTTTGAAGCTTTTTGCTAATATTTCCTTAGAGCATCATTTCCAGCTTTACTGAGTTTTTTGAGAGATCACATGTTGTAATTTTTTTATAGTTAGACATTTTACTGTGTTTATAGACAGTACGCTAGCATGGTTAGCGTGAGATCAAACAGGCATTAATTAAAGGCTGATAGGGCTTTTGCCTTAGATAAATTTGTAAAATGTTGGTTATTAGACCTCGCCAAGGACACAGTCTGGGAATGTGGTGGGATCCACATTCTCGTACTCTGGGTGCCGCTTGTTGTTGTTGTGATTTGAGATCACAACCATAACCTATATATTTGGTAGACTCGAGAGACAATGCCGAGTCATATATTATTAGAAGAAGAGTGAGGAAAGTCCTACTCTGTTGTTTCGGGCCCAGAAGTGGTTGAGGCGCGAGAGGGAAGGTCTCTGTGATAGCGCCAGGTATTATAGTCTATGCAAGGATCGTGGTTCTGGGTAATGAACTATCGCTCTGGGAAGTAGATATATACTGTTCAAAAAAAAGAAACGCATAGCTATCCGAAGGCGCGTTTTTATGAGTTTGTAAGTAAAATTTGGTGCTAGGGTATGTAAATACCAGCCTCAAATGTTCTTTACAGTGTCAAATGCACGTGTTGACCTGAATTGCGTTCGTTTTTGTAATCGTTACAACGCAGTGGTCAATAGTGTTTATGACGCAATTTTTGACCACAGCTCATGTTGCGCGCACGTAAAAGCAGCACAATTTGAGGTGAACACTATTCACTGACTACGCAACTGAAACCCTATAAAAGGATAATGCTACACACAAAACATTCAGTTCATTTTCAAGCAGACATTTATGGCGTCTCTATCGATAAATTTAAGGAACATTGCTATTGGCCGACTGCATGAAGGCAAAAGTCAAAGTCAGGTTGCCAGGCATCTAAACGTGCATCAGAGTACCATAAATCGACTTTGGCACCGGTTCCAAGCCACTGGCTCAGTTGAAGACCGGCATCGCAGTGGACGACCCAGAGTGACAACAGCAGCGAAGGATCGCTTTATTCGGCTTCGTCACCTCAGAGACAGGTTTACAACAGCTTCCTCAACTGCCCAGTCATTGCCTGCAGGACGTCATGTGTCTGATCAAACTGTGCGGAATAGACTGCATGACGCTGGACTTTGGGCACAACGACGTAACCGAGGACCTGTCCTTATGCGCCGCCATTGCCAAAATCGACTTCTTTGGGCCAATAAGCATCGTCCCTGTGCAGCTGACAATCAATGGAGACGTGTCTGGTTTAGTGACGAATGCATCGTCATGATAGACGGCGTAGGGTCTATCGTAGGCGAAATGAACGTTTTGCCCAAAATTGCGTTGATGAAGCTCCGCTGTACGGTGGTGGAGGTGCAATGGTGTGGGGAATGATCAGTTACAACGGAAGGAGTCAAATGGTGCACATTGAAGGAGGCTTGAATGCGCAACGTTACGTCAATGAAATTCTTCGACCCCATGTCCTTCCACTTTTGGCTGCCCAAAGGTCTGTGTTTCAACAGGACAACGCCAGACCCCATTGTGCACGGTTGACCACGCAGTTCCTGACTGCCAACAACATTCTCACCCTTCCCTGGCCATTCCTGTCTGCAGACATGAGTCCGATTGAGCACCTGTGGGATGAGCTGCATAGACGCGTTTGTCGCCGAGACGTTGCTCCAGATAATCGTCGTGATCTGTTCCAGGCACTCCAGGAAGAGTGGGCAGCCATCCCACAGGCCCACATCAGACGTCTGATCGCATACATGCCCAGGAGATTCCAGTCGCTCATCGATGCAAGAGGAGGCCACACACCATACTAACGGGAAAGCCCGTACGCCAAAAAACTCTCGTGACCCAGATGCAAAACAACTGCCAATTGATTGGCTGAACCCTAAGGTATTCTTGTGTGCAATTTGAACAATTAAATCATTAAATTAAAAAAGTTATTGAATGTCAAAATTATGGCTATGTGTGTGCCTTTAGTAGCTATGCGTTTCTTTTTTTTGAACAGTATACTAATGCAAGCAGTCAGTGTCAGTTCTGTGTGAACTGTCGATGTCCCGGTATTATGACTAGTCGGTTCAACTTTGGTTCTGGGTAATGAACCATCGGTCTGAACGGTGTTGTGTTGGTAGTGAGTTGTAAGTCACGCACTACATAAGCTGTGGGAGTGGCTTGGCGGAGGTGTCCAATAGTGCCATCATGTCCTAAAGAATTTGTTTTGATTATTGAGATCAGTATTGTAATTTTTCAACTACAACTTTTTTTTTTTTTTTTTTTTGTGAGCCTGCAACGATAATGTTTTGAGTTTGCCTGAAATCTGATGTCCAATACCCACCGAATTAAAAACTCCGTTTTTATTTTGAAGGGGAGGATGAATGTCAAGATGCAATTACGATAAGTTGCTATAGTTGTATGCTCCTGGGTGAGCAAGGTTTATTAGGTAAATGTTTGTGTCAAACGTGATTGTAATGTAAGTCGAGTTAAAAGTTTGTGAGTTGCATGTGCTGTTTGGATGAGCAGCTGAACTTTGATTGTTATGACATGTGACTAAAGTAGTAGTTTATTATTGGCTAGAGTTAGCCTGAGGTATGGAAGGTGAAAAGGTTACAAGGTTGTCCAAGGGGAGTTGAAAGACGTGTTGTAGTAGGGAACGGACGTGTCCCGTTGTTGCTCTTGTGTAGAAGAGCTGGTGTTTTTTGTGTGGTTTTAGTTGTTGCTAGGATCGATGTTATATATGATCTTGGAAGTTGTCGTAGTCCCAGAAATGATATTAGTGTTATTCGAATACTGGTAGGTTGTCGAGATAGATTGGTAATTTCTTGTGCTTTTTGAGTACTTAATAAATATGGCATGTACTAGTTGTTATTATATTATGTCGAGATTGATACAGTCTTTAAGTTCATTTATTTATTGCTATATACAGTGTGGAAACATGTCCGCTAGACTACGTTGCCGTTGTTGTTGTTGCTGATTGCGTGAGATGAGTGGTAACAGCGATAGTGTTGCTGCTGTCAGAGACAAAGGTGTGCGTAAAAGCACCTTATTGTATCGTGACAATAATCAATACAGAGACTATGTTCACCAGTTGCCTTCCTCAGTAAATCGACACTAGCGCTGTACGGCAATTCTGATTTAGCAATTATGTTTTCCTTCAATACGTAGTATATTTCCTTCTTCAAGGCTTGTGCTTTTGCGAAGGGGAAAGGATATGTTTTTATGCAGATCGGTGTTGGGTCTAAAATGTTCATGTCATAATCCAGTATGTTAGTGCACCCCGGTTTGTTCGTTAGCACGTCTGCATGTGTGTTGCTGTCTATTTGGCATATATGTTAAAGACATCAACCTGTTTAATTCTTTTGGTGGTCTTAGATAGAGAACTGGTGATTTACATTAGTGACAGGTTTGATTTGTGGTTATCTTCCCCTTGTCTTATGTTGACCTGTGGAGGGGAAGGTCTTGAATTGTTGTCACGTCTTAAGTCACTATTCACATGACCATATACGAAGCGGCTTTGCCTCTCGCTTGAGGAAACGCCCTGGTCTCTGTGTTAGTTTCGCTCATGTCTGTGCTTGTTTGCACATGCGCAGGTTTTGGCACAAAGACCGGGAAACTTCCGTTTTAGGAGTGTACCCTGGGCGTTCTGTATGCCAGGAATGGCAGTGTTGTGTTTAGTGTTTTATAGGATTCTGAAACAAGGTAATAGAGTCGTTTTTGATCTTCTCGTATGCCTAGGTTAGAGAAGTACATTTGATTACCTTAAGGCGACATGTTGAACAGAGCTCACAGCTGATATGTTATATAGAGCCCCATTATTGGTGCTTGATACGGGAACCAAGACCAAGTTGTCTTTTGAACATTAGAAGCCCAGAGAAAGATATCTATTTGAGTAACCCGCTATGCAAGCGGTAGGACTGGCAGGAATATGTACACGGAAAGATAAAACACTAAGGTTACCTTATATTTGAGGCCCGCTACTTGCGGCCTGATGCTGTGGCCATAGAGGCCCGTGGTTACGGCCTTTATTCTTCATGAGAAGAAGTGCCTGGCATGTGATGCCAGTTGAAGTCACAGCCTTTTGTTAGGAAATTGAAACCGCCTTTCCCGTGCGGTATATTTGCAAAAGGGGTACCTGACGGCTTCTGTCGGGGTACCAGAACTTCAGTATATGAAAGCAGAACGTAGATTGACAGGCCATTATTGTTGGTACCATATATCTAAGCTGATGCAAAGTGTTAACTACCATTACCATCATATAATGTCCATGATTCTTGTGGTCCATACTATCGTACGTCGTATAATAAATATTGTGAAACGTCAGCAGTATTACATACCTTCACTGACTTCTGCATGTGGGTGAGTGGTTTCAGTGTATATCTGTCCAAGAGCCTAAACGCATTCGTCTACACCCACACTTAGCACATCATCCCACATCATATTCCAAGTACTACACGCCTGAAAACATGTATGCTGTTTGTGTGAATGTATTCATTACACCCTGGCAGCGTCTCACGCTGATGACCTAGATATACACCGCAACATTGGACTGTCCAGGTGATAAAACGACACGCCCACTCTACCAAAGTTTACATCACGAACAAAATGACTTTTACATCTGGTAGGCCAGATTCGTGGGGTTTTCAGCTACACAGGACGGTGGTAAATAGGTCAACGACTGCTGACCCACATAAACACTGGCGTTACCATCTTTATCATATTGCTACATGAACCACAGCTGCTACAGAAGTGGAGTGACACTGTACTACGAATAAGCGTTCTACTGCAGTTCTACAGACGATGTCCATTTATTTGAGCGATCAAGTCACGTCGTTTGCTGTTAAGTTCTCATTGTAAACATTTCAGCTGTTTGTTTACATGCTACAGTTTACAGACATATCATCGTTGGATCTTCCGGTCGCAACTGGTTGTCGAAAATGTCACAGTAGCTGTACATTTGAAGACCACTACATATTGTCGTCGTTCGGTAACCATCGACGGTGGATCTTCCACTCATTGCTGTTCTTATATTGTACTTCGGTGTTGACAAAAGGCCAGGATTATACTTTAAGATAAGTGGCAGTTTGTTTTGGAAACTGGGCCATTATATTGTGTGTAACTGAGCTTTCTTTGCAACACATTCTATTATATGCTATTTGTTTATGTTACATGTTGTATTAGTGTATATATTTCAGCGGGTTTGGTTGGGTCGGTGACTCCTATAGAATATCCCACCTAACCGAGGGTCTGTTGTGAGCGTTCTTTAAGGGAACTTATCGTGAATTTCCCAGTTGTGGAAATTTGTTGCGATTTTTGGTTGCTTGCGCGATATTTTTTGTTAGTTGTGACGAGATGTGTTAGTGTCGTTTTCGTTATTTTTCTCAATTTTTCAGTTTTGTTCTGATTTGTTCGTATTTGTCTGCCTTTTCTTTTCTATTGTTTATTTCTATACACCCTTTATGTTTATACACTGTGTTGTCATTGTATTATTGTGATATTTCGCAGTTATCATTACAATTTTTTGTAACATTTTCTTTGGTTTTGCTTTTCAGTTTAGTTGACCTCTGCGAATATTTTCGATTGTCCAGATGTTTGTCTTTGTTTAATTAGTGCTATATATTGTTGTCATATACAGTCTACATATATGCTTGATCATGTACTATTATTAATATGATGCACATAAGATACTGAAGTGATATGGTGACATTATAAACAGGGTAACTATACAAAGTCTTTGTCAAAGACTTGTCTCCCACTGAGATTGGGATAAGTGTATTATTATTTCAGGTACTGATAGCATATTATTGGACATAAGCTATTATGGATATGATGGAAATTGTCCATCATTTTCTTCAGGAAGGAAGAAAAAAATTACTTTTATTTGATGAAGACTGTGAGAATTATGCCACAGAACAGTTTCTACTTCAGGCGAGCAATGATCTTGAAGAATATGCTATGTATAATTATAGAAACTGCTGTGCCAAGAATAGAGTACTTAGACTTTCTAAATCACTATCCATACTTTTTTATAATGAAGGTAATGTTGTTGAGTTGGATGCTTTGAAAAAAACGATAAATGACCTTCATGGTGACAAGAAAGCTATTATTGATGCGATAAAGCAAATGAAAATGCAGCTGATGCAAGAAAAAAGAAGTGCAGAAGAATTAGAAAAACAATTAATACAAAATAAACTTCACAGGGAGAGAAATGAGTTACTTAATAATGAGGTGACCTCATTAATGAACATAAATGTTGAAGAAGAGAGTAACGATGATTGCAATACACATGTGGATCAAATTCAGAGCCTGAAATCTGAGGTAAATCTTTTGAGAGAAACGATTACTAAGCAAATCACGATGGAGCAGAACATGAAAGTTCTGGATAAAAGAGTAGCAGAGCTTGATTGGGGTAATCGAGAACTCAGAAATGTTCTATGTCAACAAGAGAAAGTGACTGAGGAAAAACAAAAAAATATTGAAAGATTACTCATTGAGAAAAAGGAGCTGGAAGATGAGATGAGCTCAATTAAAAATAAATACTTACTTACTTACTTAGTCGTTCCCCTTCTACCGTGAATTGTAGAGGTTTGGAAGAGAGAGCGCCAGACCATTCTATCAGCTGTCTTCTTCCTGGCCTGGTTCCATTCTAGTCCTCGGTCCTTCAAAGATTGTCTAATGTTGTCCTCCCAGCGAACTCTGGGTCGTCCTGGAGGTCTGGATCCCTGGCTCTTTGTTTCCCATGCTTGTCGTGGTAGCCGATCTTCTCCCATTCTGCAGACATGGCCAAACCATCTTAGTTGGGACTGTTCTATTTGGGTCTGCAGCGGATGGGATTTCAGGCCTTGACGTATCGTCTGGTTGCGGACCATGTCTCTTCTTGTTACTTCAACCACTTTCCTCAGATACCTCATTTCTGAGGTTTGGATCTGGCTTTTGTGGGTTGTAGTCATTGCCCACGACTCGCATCCATATGTCAAGACTGGGACATAGGTGGAGCGGTATACAGCCATCTTCGTTTTCTTACCAACCTCTTTCTTGCTGAGGAATCCACGATTTATGGCCTGAAAAAGTCTCCCAGCCGCTGCTTTTCGAGTGGCCAACTCTTCTTTGATGCCTCCCTTTCGGTCTATAATAGCTCCGAGATATTTAAAGTGGTCGACCTGCTCCAGGACCTGTTCTCCCAACTTAATCTGATGTTTTCTTTCTTCTCGTGATATCACCATGGATTTTGTTTTAGAGCTGCTTATGACCATCCCTCTCTTCTCCAGCTCTTCCTTCCAGACTTGCAGGTTGGATTGGAGATGTGCCTCTGATTTAGCAATCAGGGCAACATCATCAGCAAATGCCAGCTCCGAAATATAGACCTGTCTCATCTTCCAGTACCCCACTGAATACTTTCTTGTTCTCTCCTTACATGCCTTGATGACATCGTCCATGAGGAGTATGAAAAGATAAGGTGACAGGATATCACCTTGTCTTACACCAGTGGTGGTCCTGAACTCTTCTGACTTATGGTTTGCTGTCCTCACATAATTTCTGCAAGACTTGTAGAAGCTCTGTATAGCATGAATCAGAGGTGCTGGAATATTCTTCCTTGCCAAACAGTCCCAAAGTTTGCTCCAGGGGACCCTGTCAAACGCCTTTTCCAGATCTATGAAACAAAGATGGATCTCACTCTTATACTCAAGGGCCTTTTCACTCAGCTGTCTGAGTGTGAAGATTAGGTCTTGAGTACTTCGGTTTGCTCGGAATCCGCACTGGACCTCATCCAATTGTGGCTCAGCTAGGCGTCGGAGTCTCTGCTCTAGGATTCTAGAGTAGATTTTACCAGGGACACTGAGAAGGGATATGCCTCTATGGTTTCCACATTGTCGATTGTCACCCTTTTTGAAAATTGGTGTTATGATGGCAATCTCCCAATCCTTTGGTATGGTCTTGTTGCACCATGCTGCCTGTAGGACCTTTAAGAGTAATAGGTCGCCTGATGCTCCCATGTACTTAACCATTTCTGGTGTTATACCATCATGCCCTGCTGCTTTGCCCATCTTGATTTTCTCTAGTGCTGCCCTCAGTTCTTCCATCTTTATGTCATCTTCACCATCATTGGTTTTCTCTTCTGTGCTAGTGGTTATCATTTCTGATGCTTCACCATGCTCACCATCCAGGAGTTCTGAGAAATATTCTTTCCATCTTTCCATTACTTCCTTCGGGGCAGTAAGCAATTTGCCTTGCTTGTCCTTTATAAATTTGAGAGGGCATTGTTTTTCCTTCCTCATGTTCTTTAGGGTCTTATAGAACAATTTCTGGTTTTCTTGTGCATCTTTTTCTAGCTTTTCTCCAAATTCTTCCCAGGACTTCTGTTTTGCTGCTAGCACTTTGTTCTTTGCTTCTGTTCTGAGTGTCACATATTCTCTATATTTTTCCATTTGTCCTGTTGTGTTTTTAGCTCCTAAGTATTGTTTCCATGCCATTTTCTTCTCTCTTATTTTCTCTTTGACTTCCTCTGTCCACCAAGGTGTCCTCTTTCTCTGGTTCCCAAGTCGGACTTCACCGCATGCTTCTGCAGCAGCTGTCTTTATGATATCCTTGAATTTATTCCAGAGGGTTTCCAAGTCATCAGGTCGTTCTTCTGTGTTGCTCACTGCTGTAGCAATAAGCCCCTGATATCTGGTCTTAATTTCTGGCTCTCTCAGCTTGTAGGTCCTAATGCTCATTTCTCCTGCTCGTTTACTTGGTTTCTTGCGTGATGTTGGGCAGTTCCTAGGCTGAGCAACTCTTTCAGTTGTTCGTTTGATTGTTAGCAGGTAGTGATCACTTCCAATCTCTGGCCCCCTCCAGACTCTTGCATCTCGGACATATCTGAATGAGCTTCTCCGAACAATGGCATAGTCGATCACTGACTTCTCATTCTTGGTTGGTTCACATCTAGTGTATGCATGTATGCGCTTATGGGGGAACTTTGTGTTTGTAATGATCAGATTCTGCTCACTGCAGAATCTAAGGAGTCGCTTTCCATTGTCATTGAGAGTATCTTCTCCATATCTTCCGATAACTCCACCCCATCTAGCATGGTCATTTCCAACTCTGGCATTAAAATCTCCGAGCATGATAACTTCATCTAGGCAGTCATCCACTGTCCTTTGAAGCAGCTCGAAGAATTCCTCCTTGACCTCTGCTCTCTCATCCTCATTTGGCCCATACACTATGACCAGGTTGACTATGGTTTCTCCTTCTTTTAGTTTTACAACCATAATGCGCTCCGAGACAAAGTTCCATCCCTTGATACTATCTTTTTGATTTTGGGCCACAATGCAACCCACGCCCCCTTTAGCTCTTTCAGATATGGGTACACCACTGTAGAGCAACGTGTTGCCATCGAGATCCATGACTCCTTGTCCTTTTTTCTTCGTTTCCGTTATAGCCAGGATTTCTAGTTTTGCTTTCCTCATCTCTTCCACCAGCTCCTCTTCCTTCCCATTTATACTTCTTGTGTTCCAAGTTCCATAAGTCGTAGTCCGTAGTCCGTTCCAGTTCGTCGCCTTTAGAATCAGTCCGGTTTTCTCTCTTGTATTTCTCGTAATCATAGTTTAAGACAAACAGGTGATTGGCCTGTTGTGCCTTTGCATGGTGGAGGGGCTGCCTCCTTACGGCCTCCATGCAGGCCGCCCTCCTCCTTTTTCATCCGGGCTTGGGACCGGCATGGGCGGAGTTAAAAATAAATACCTATGTAAAGAACAAGCTCTTGTTAGTGAGCTAGAACAGGTCACAATGGACAATGAGAAATCAAAGGTTGAGTTGCTGAAAAAAATGATACATTTGAAACTCTGATTCGAAATTTGAAATTAGAATATGAGAAGTTGAAGTCAGATTTTGTAGAAATGGAGAAACGCAAATTAGAAGCTGAAGAGAGAATGCAGATGCAAGCTGAAAAAAATATGAACTTGCATGAGAGAGTCTTAGCTATGGAGCTGGACAAAATAAAGGTATTGAATGAGAAAGATATGGTTGCTCCTGAAAAGATTGATGAACTTATGACTACTCATCATAGTGCTATGGAAGCACTCAAACTTGAACTGATTCAGGAGAGAGCTAAAGCTTTAGAAAATACGTCTCAAATGACAAAGTTGGGAAAGGATCTTAAAGATAGTATTGCTAAAGAGAAGACTCTTACTTCTCAGTTACACGACATCAAGTTGGATTATAACAGGGAAGTTAAAACCAACGAGAAAAGACATAGAGCACTTACTAGAGAGAAAGCTATTTCAGAAATAGAACTTGCAAAACTTCGTAAAAGAGTTGATGGTTTATTAGATATTGTTTTGAACAACAAAATATTATCTACTACCAAGGTAGAGATTTAAACATAAACCTGATGATCAACATGTTGCTAATGCAAAGAGTCAGCCACATGCACTCAATGCAAGCAGTAACATTAAACAATGTGGAAACAAATCTTTTCGTGGCAAATATAATTTCCCACGTAAGAAGGATACTGCCTCTAATGGGAGTGATTGTTGGCATCAGGCCAATAAAAGTAATCCGACTGTAATAGTCAGTCCTGATAAACTGGTAACAAAGGACAAACATATCAGTACTCGTTCTCAGAATGATACTCATTATGTAAAGAACAATAAAAATTCTACCATTCCAATTAATCATCATACTCAGCTCAGTCAGTATGATCTATCTTTTAAGCATATTGATAGGAAGAATAATCTTAATTTCGGACAGGATCAGGGTGATCCATCCTGTAATGGTTCTTCTTCAAAGAACTGGAGAAGAGCTGACAGTCCTCGTAATTTTGGTTCCAAATATTTTGGAAACTTTCGCAGGGATAGCTGCGATAAAAACTATTCCACATATCATAAGTGTTCACGAAAACAACAAGACCCATCTAACAGATATGTTGATAAAAAGGGAAATAATAATCGCAACTGTGGAACCTGCGGTTCAAATCAGAACAATAGTTGTAAAAGGGAAAATAGCAACGCTACCAATAAAGATAACAGTTGTCAGGGATGTCGTTATGACGGTAGATGCCCACATGACTCTACTTAACTCTTAAGTCTAGATCTCCTGATACATATCTAAATTTATGACTGTACCTTACAATAACATGCTACTGGCACATTTGTTGTCACTTTACTTGAATTCATGGTTATGAATTGTTTGGGTTCTTTCTCTGTTACCGTCTTTGGTATAACAGAGGAAGGTTCAGTTATTGCGATATAAAGGTCGGAAATTATTACGGCCACACTTAATAAGGTAGAAATGTAATAGTGACTATGGTACATTATAACATTCTAAAAATTGTGTTATTTGTATTGTTCTCAGCAAACCAGTACTTTGTCCGGGAGTGCCGTCACAGAATTATCTTGATGCATTATGATTTCCATGCTTACAAGCGTCCTCCGGACAAGGCTTCTGAGATTATCGCCTGTTAGTTAGAATGTATACCTGTATAGTCATATTGATGTGAAAAGACTTTATAAATTTTCTTATGTTTAATCATTAGATAATAATGATTTTATAGCATTATACTTCGAGAGATTTCTGTTGATATGACTTCTCGATATATATTGTCTTTCATCATTGCTACACATGATGATATTGTATGTGAATATTGTTTGCATTGTAACATTGCCTACACCTTTGGGTACTTTGTTGGCACCTCCCCGGATATGTTTTATTTGGAGAATATATATTTTCTCTTGTCTTGTGAGATAAATGTTGTTCTCACCAGACGCGCTATAGTGCGTCGTTCGGGTCTGACATTATGTCGTTATATTTATGTTGATCCTTTCATCGGCGCATCATTCATGCGTTATGAGCTTGTTGCATCTTGCTCATTGATGTATTTCAAAAAAAAAATCTGTTTCATTTTTTTCCCGGGGGTGCGGTAATCTGTTGCTGTCTATTTGGCATATATGTTAAAGACATCAAGCTATTTAATTCTTTTGATGGTCTAAGATAGAGAACTTGTTATTTACCATTAGTGACAGGTTTGATTTGTGGCTATCTTCCCCTTGTCTTATCTTGACCTGTGGCGGGGAAGGTCTTGAATTGTTGTCACGTCTTAAGTCACTATTCACATGACCATATACGGAGCGGCTTTGCCTCTCGCTGGAGGAAACGCCCTGGTCTCTGTGTTAGTTTCGCTCAGGTCTGTGCTTGTTTGCACATGCGCAGGTTTTGGCGCAAAGACCGGGAGACTTCAGTTTTAGGAGTGTACCCTGGGCGTTGTGATCGGACAGAGGTCCGAAGATTTTTCCTTGCCATCTTTTCGGGGATTTGGAAGTTCATTGTATGACTGAGATGTCATCTTTCCTTCCCCTAGTTAATTCTGTATGCCAGGAATGGCAGTGTTGTGTTTTGTGTTTTATAGGATTCTGAAACAAGATAATAGTCATTTTTGATCTTCTCGTATGCCTAAGTTAGAGAAGTACATTTGATTACCTTAAGGCGACATGTTGAACAGAGCTCACAGCTGATATGTTATATAGAGCCCCATTATTGGTGCTTGATACGGGAACCAAGACCAAGTTGTCTTTTGAACATTAGAAGCCCAGAGAGTTATCTACTTGAGTAACCCGCTATGCAAGCGGTAGGACTGGCAGGAATATGTACACGGAAAGATAAAACACTAAGGTTACCTTATATTTGAGGCTCGCTACTTGCAGCCTGATGCTGTCGCCATAGAGGCCCGTGGTTACGGCCTTAATTCTTCATGAGAAGAAGTGCCTGGCATGTGATGCCCGAAGTCACAGCCTTTTGTTAGGAAATTGAAACCGCCTTTCTCGTGCGGTATATTTGCAAAAGGGGTACCTGACGGCTTCTGTCGGGGTACCAGAACTTCAGTATATGAAAGC
The DNA here is from genome assembly GCA_024509875.1 of Oreohelix idahoensis. NCBI lineage: Eukaryota > Metazoa > Mollusca > Gastropoda > Stylommatophora > Oreohelicidae > Oreohelix > Oreohelix idahoensis. Next base: position 290,596 of record JAMPIV010003229.1, on the reverse strand, counting down.
AGAACGTAGATTGACAGGCCATTATTGTTGGCACCATATATCTAAGCTGATGCAAAGTGTTAACTACCATTACCATCATATAATGTCCATGATTCTTGTGGTCCATACTATCGTACGTCGTATAATAAATATTATGAAACGTCAGCAGTATTACCTACCTTCACTGACTTCTGCATGTGGGTGAGTGGGTTCAGTATATGGCTGTCCAAGAGCCTAAACGCATTCGTCTACACCCACACTTACCACATCATCCCACATCATATTCCAAGTACTACACGCCTGAAAACATGTATGCTGTTTGTGTGAGTGTCTTCATTACACCCTGGCAGCGTCTCACGCTGGTGACCTAGATATACACCGCAACATTGGACTGTCCAGGTGATAAAACGACACGCCCACTCTACCAAAGTTTACATCACGAACAAACAGACTTTTACAATGTGTTTCTAGTACTTTTAAAACTTGCTTCCTCTGCCCTTTTGTCAGATGAGTAGTTACTTTCACCTGCTCGAATGTTTCAGTGGGTCTTAAAGGATACTCGAATGAGGTAAGAGGTTCGCTCTTCATTTCGGTGTCAATGACCAGGGTCATAATGTGGGCACTTTCAGATGCAGCTCTATCATAATACATCTTGAGTAGGTTAATATGATAGACCGTCTCCTTCCCTTTCTTGTCTATTTTGTAGTTGGTTCTAGACAGTTTCTCTAGAACAGTATATGGGCCCTACCATCCGATTTGCAGTTTGTTGTTACTGCTGGGTAAAAGAAGAAGCACCTTCTCTCCAACAGCAATTTCTCTATCCCTAGCTCTCTTGTTGAAATATTACCATGTTTCCTTTTGTTTTTCTTCTTGGTTTTATTCTTATGGTTCTTTCGTTTTTTGGTTTTTGCCTTCTTGTGTCGAGGCGCGTTCCTGTTAACCTTTTTGTTTATATCAGAGCGCATTTGTCATTCAAAAATAAGTGAACTATGTTAACTAAAGCGATGTGAGGATAAATTCTAAGCCCTGAAAAGGATACTGGCATCTATAAGATAGCATGAAAAAGCCATGAAAAGGACTGCTAGCCAGGTCAGCGTTGATAGATACTAAGTCTTGAAAAGGACTACGAATTTCCATCTGCTAACCTGAAGCCCTGACAAGGACTTTCGATAAAAATGACTAACCAGCTACGCCAAGGCTGCCCGTACTTCCCCAGTGTCCGAATAAGAGCCTCTTTTCGCATAATCGTAGGGAGCATCTCGACTTGCTGCGATCAGCATCTCTGTCCTCCCAGAATCCTGTATTTATCTATTCATGTCTCTCTTGTACATATCTTTCAAACTTCATCTGTGGCTGCCTTTTGTTTTTTTTTAAATATTGGGGTTGGAGGAGGGAGGGGGGTACGACGCAAGCTTGGGTTCTTCTTCTTCCTCGTTCGTCCACAAAAGGACGTTGGTTGCGTTGTGTCCGTTTACACCAGAGCTGCGATATCTGCGCCTATCGGCCGACACAGCCGACTTCAGCACGACATTTTTTAAGACCGGGTTTGCCTTCCCTCTTCGATCCCTACTCCTCAGCCAGACTGCAGTGATGCAGCCTGTTTCCAGCACCACCACGTGGAGGTGGAGTAGGGTATTGGTCAGCTCTGGTTCGCTGAACCTGACGCAAGCAGTGAAGCTATGGGTTGCTGACTGCATTCTCTAATGCTGCATCTTTTTGTCTCAAGCTTCGGTTCAATATTAAGTTTAATCCAGTTGAGAGACATTTAGCACTTTCGTGCAACATATATAGGATTTGATTTTTTATTATGGCAGTTACATTAATGATTGTTAGTTACCTCCCTTGGAGTGCTTGGCGGGTTACATATACAAACTCGGCAAGTATTGATTCCATACGCATTGGAGAAAAAGAAAGGAAATGGGGCGGTGGGGGAGGTGGGTGGGGAGGGAGGGGGGTGGGAACAAAAGTCAGTTCTCACATATACAACAAGCATGTCAAGACATTGACTTTTAACTTTCTATATTCGCTACTCAACCAGACATTGACATTGAGAACTCTTATCGATGTTCCACTATCATCGCATTGTTATTTCACTCATACTTGAACGTTAAGATACATTTATTTGTTTTATATAAGGGACGTAATTTTAAATACAAGGGGAATAATATATGCCGGAAAGCTAATCATAACTTTAAAAAAATTAAAGTTATTTTATATAATTTTGTTTCAAACTCTTTTGTGGTAAAGAGGACATTTAAAATATATTTCAAATTCCGAAAAAAAATGTTTCTGTTGTTTGTTGCTATTATAGAAATATGCAGTTACATTTTATATGTGATAAATAAATCCGCTCTAGGCTTAATACAAGTTAGTAAATATTTATAACAAGTGTTTCTCTTAGTGCATAGGTGTAAACATTAAAGATTATTGTATTTTTGACCGGCACAAAGTGCTGCCTAAACTAAAGATAAGACGATGTGTTTGACACGTCCCCTCGTGAGCCCGAAAATGACCATAAGTCCATACCAACTTTTACCACCACACACTATAACATGAGGTGACAAGAGGAGCTTTCATTACATAGTGACTTGAATGGGCATTAAAATATATCGAGTCCACCTCATATATAATAGTCTCTCAACCCACACCTTTAGTCTCATTGTATGGCTCTGAAACATAGAGAACAACGAAGACGTTATAATCCGCAGTGGTTGAATCACATGTAATCATACGTTTCCATAAATCATAACCATTGACTAACCATAAATCATAACGCCTTGTCCCTATCCCTTATCATGTGGACAGGACATAGCAGTGAAACAAAAGGTGAGGAGATGATAGACGTGGACAGGACTGTGACAAAACGTCTGAACATGCTCTTTTGTATGATCTCTCACACCTTCAGCCCTCCGGCAGTATCCTTTCTTCATTTTTCTCACTCATCGCTTTTATTTGACATAAATCATGCCTTTTCATTCGTTATTTTCACTATTTTGCTTTATGCTGGACATAGCATGGGGAAAGTCTCTAACACCCCACTCCCCTATGACAGTATTTGCTACGGAAGTATTTGCTATAGGACTGTCTTTATCTGGTTTACCACTCCTCAGACGTATTTACGTTCCGCCAGCTGAACTGTGGTATTATCATAATAATACTTAGTCGTCAGTCCGGTCAATCGTTTATCTCTTTGAATCCGTCCGACCACGTGTGGAAACGTGTCCGTCAAACATTTGACCACATTGGAAAGCGGCTGATCGTGTTGACACAAGCATGGATGAAAGAAGACCACACGGTTTGACCAGATATCTGTCTGTCGGAGGCACGCAGATAAAGGGGATAAGTAAGTAATGTGTCGGGATAGATATCTGGGAGTAAGTCATTACGCCAGAAAACACACGGTCACAATATTATGATAGGCAGAGGTGCGCCGAAGTCTTATGTAACGATTTGACATCACTGTTGTAAGAGGTCACGCGTGGATATTAAAATTAATATTTTAAATACGCGTGGGATGAGTAATGATAAACTTCCCCACCCAAACAGTGCAAGATAGATTTGATTGGTTCGCCAGAATCTATAATGAATTGATTGGAACATTCAGCGGAAACACAGCTGCGATTTGAAACTAAGAAGTGTGAGATATACTGCAGAAATCAGACACAGAACAGACAGACTGCATCGAAGCGTCAAATAAGCACCTCCTACAAGCCAGGGGAAAGAGGATAGGACTTATCATTCCACAACTATAAATACCAGATCAAGTATTGGGCAACTTTGGAATTTACAAGTAAACCCGCAATTTTAATTCAAGATTGGATACTTGAGAATTTTATCACAAAGAGCCAGAGAGAAATTTTAACAAAAGTTTTCCCAGGCAGCATTAATAGAAAACCAGCAGTCAGAGAAATTAACTCATATTTCCCAGACCAAGTCATAGGAGGAATTATTCAAACAGTTTTCCCAGGCCAGGAATTTGCAGAACACCAGCAGTCAGAGGAATTAACTCATATTTCCAGACCTAAGTGATTCGAACAGCATCTAACTAAAGGGCTGTGTGTCCATTCTAAATCTGTGCCAGGAAAAGTGTGTATTCCCAAAATTTTGTAGTAAGTGTAAACAATTTATTTACTAATGTAAATTCTACAGGTTTCTTGCTAAGTGGTTATATTAAAGCTGGCAACCTCACCATACGAAATAATATTTGCACGAACCACTACTGCAAGAGTTGGTGATTGTTTCTGACTAGTCGTGTGGGAAACCTGACAGCAGAGCGACCCCAGACCTCGACGGGAGTAGCGACGAGTAATGAGTGATAATTACATCACATGTGCCTAAAGTGTAACATATTATCTTGTGAGAATTATGTACCTTTTTAAGTGTAATTCAGGCAAATCATTATTCATGCACTCCAGACGCAATTTCCTAGTTGACACCCAGAAGGATATTGGTGAATTTTCATCATATTTCCTGAGTTACATTGTGTGCTCGGGAATTTAATTCTTCTGAGAAGTTAACATTGGTGGATGAAGAGCATGAAAATGGGCCTGTTAGAGTGCGGAGAACAAATGTACTGAGCAGAAGGCATTTGTTTCTTTCTATTTGTCACAATTTGTGGTTACAAGACATCAGACTTAAGTACTGAAGTTCCTACGCCACTAGTGTGAATGAACAACCGAACGAACTTTATTTTTAAAGGGTTAAGAATTGGGCACACAGGCCCGTCTTACATTCTGCCCTTCTTCTCTCTGTCATCTTTCATACCGTATCCTTTCAATCGCACATGTATGTTGAGCATTATTTAAGCATACAACATTATCAAGGTAAAATAATAACATACATTTGTAACATCCAGTCATAATCAAATTTTAAGTATGTTAAAAAAAAATTTTTTTTAAATAAAAAAGAGAGAAAAAAAAATTAATTAAAATAAATTAAAATATTAATAAAAAAACAAACAAAATCTAAACCATTCATACAGTAAATTAGACATAATTTGAAACGTAATCAGATAATGGTGCATATAATAAGAACTCGTGACATATTGGAAATCTGCTGCTGAATGACCTGGGACTTCGTGTGTTGTCAGCGCATGCGGAAAATGTTCTCACAGGTGAGCAGCTTTGAGTCCCAAGCAGATACTGCCACAGGGAATGAATTTTTGACGCCTCCACCATACAAGATCCACCTTTATGACCTATGCTCCTTAGGGAGGAAAACGGTATTGACTGATAGATGAGAATCGTGCATATAGGCCCTTTTAGCATTTTGCCCTTCCTCTTATTTATCTTTTATTGCTAGTTCTCCAGACATTCTCCAAAATACTTAAGGTATTAGTTTAATGGCGATGCAACATTATCAGTAGTATAAAAGCATACATTTACAGTAGCTGATTACAATTAAGAAGTAAGGTATATTAAAATAAAAAACTAGATCATCAGACCCTCCAAACAGTATATTAGATAATAATTGAAACATAATCCCTTAGGGCGGCATATAATCCGCCCTCATAATGTATTTGAACAGTCTACGATTTTATGAGTAGGGACTGTGCATGTTTTTCAGGTCATGTGATAGATTGTTCCAAAGATGAGCAGCTGAGTAAGCCAAGCTCTTCTTGTACAAATCTAGCCTGGGCTTGGATACCTGTAACAGGTTTAAGCACTGACTACGTTTTTCATTGAATTTTAAAAGTGGCCACAGATACGTTGGATCATTCTGTGACAAGATTTTGTGAGCGAATTTAGCTTTGTTGAATAGGAAGCGCTTTCTAAGGGGTAATATTATAAGATAGTTATATAGATCTATATAATGTGTTTGGTGATTATCAGCAACTAGGCGCACTGCACGTTTTTGACGTGAATAAAGCCTTTTTGTGTTGGATATGGAACAACCATCCCAGATTGTGGAACAATAGTCTAGGTATGTTTGTATATGAGATGTGTAGAACATTTTCCTTGCCCCCTCATCCAGGAATTTTTGATTTTGGCTAATTGGTAAACTTTTTGTGCAGTTAGCTTTGTGAGTGCATTTACATGTGAGTTCCAATTTTAGGTGCTGGTCAACAGTTAGACCTAGAGTTTTATGTTCATATTACGTTTTGAATTAGTAATGTTCCAATGTAGAGCTGAAGTGTTGTTTTCTGTGAGTTTTGTAGTTTTTGTCTGGTTGATATTAACATACATTTCGTTTTACTAATATTTATTTGCATTCGATTCTCGTTGCTCCACTTAATAAGATTATGTGTATCAGTTTGTAAAGATAGTTCTAGTGAGGTGCAACTCTTGTCACTAGTGTAAACAGTACACTCATCGGCAAACAGGTCACAGGATGAATGTTTGATGTGCAGAGGAAGATCATTAATGTATACGGCAAAGAGAAGAGGGTCAAGAATAGAGCCCTGCGAAACACCGATATCGACAACAGTTGGGTTGGACAAAGAATTATTGAAAGACACCACTTGTTGTCTGTTTGTCAGGAATGATTTAAATAACTTCACCAGCTTAAGATTTACTTTCATTGTTTCTAATTTTCTGATTAAAATAGTGTAATCTATCATATTGAATGCTTTTCTAAAGTCTACAAAGATTGCTCCACATAAATTATCGTTATTGATGTTTAGATGCCAGTTGTCTATCATTTTTGTTAAGGCTGTGTGACATGAATGTTTTGGTCTAAACACCGACTGACTATCAACAAGCAGGTCATTATTGGCTAGGTCTTCTATTGCTGTTTTGTATATGTGTTTTTCCAGTGGTTTGGACAGCGACGATATAAGAGAAATGGGCCTATAGTTACCAAGGTTGCTATTATATGATGAACCAGGTTTAACAAGAGGGTATACTTTAGCGATTTTAAAGGCAGATGGAAATTAACTTCTTGAGAGACATTGATTATATATGTGTGTTAGTGTATCAGTAATAGCTGGTGCAGCATACCGCAGTATTCGATTACTGATTCCATCAAGTCCCGATGAGGTATTATCTTTAGGATCCATAAGATAGTTATAAACTTCGTTAACTGTTATAAAAAGAATGTCGCATGGAATGGTGTCAGTGCTATTGTTCTCGCAGAACGTAGATAATTCGCTGAAGTCACAAGGGGAAGAAGGTATGGCGGATTTTATATTGTGGATGTCTGCCTGAAAATGATTGCTGAAGTCTGTACAAGTAATAGAAGTATTGGGAGTTTGTGAGTCTGGCGAATTTCTTTTGTTCACTAAGTTATTGATTGCCTTCCATATATTTCTGATGTTGCTTTTGCTTTTAACTAATTTACTAAAGTAGTTTTTCTTTACTTTGCGAATTAAATATTGTACTTTGTTCCTTGCTGCCCGGTATGTAATTATGTCCTTATTTTTGTGTGCTCGATCCCTCTGCCTCATAGCGGCAAGTACTTCTTGTGTGATAAATGGAGATTTTAGTCTTTTTACGCGAATTTCTGTAGTAGGCGCATGCTTATTAAAAATACTATAAAATGCCCGTGTCCAATATGCAATGGCATCATCAGAATCAGGAAGTTGGTAAACATCGGCGAAAGGCGCATTTCGCAAATCATTTAAAAATAATTCTTGGTTGTAATTTTTTAGACTTCTATATTCAATACTGATGTGTTTATTTTTTTGGAGATTTGTACCCATTTTTTGCCCAAGTGCAACATTTGGGATAGTGGTCACTCATAGCAATAGTATTGATGGAACATTCTATAATGTTTTCTAGACAGGTTACATAGATGTGATCGATCAGTGTGGATGATGTTTTTGTTACTCTGGTAGGTTTGTTGACTATTTGTTTCATGTTATACGATGCTATGATGTTGGTCCATGTTTGGTTTGGCTTATGCATATCAATATTGAAATCACCAAGAAGAATAATTTCATTGACTGTAGTGATAACTTTATTCATCATGTTCGTGAAATCTTCAAACCACGTTGTTCCTACACTGGGATTTCGATAAAGATATCCTTTACAATGGGTCTTTGCTTTTGTGGCTTTACCTCTAACCATATGCACTATATATCTATGGTATCTAGATCGTTTCTGCGGCATATAACTGAGAGAAGTGGAAATATAAACTGCTAAACCTGTCTCTAATTGTCTACTAGAATATCGCCGAATAGTTTTAAAACCATTACGTGCAATGTCACCATCAGTTATTTTCTCATTCAGACGACTTTCTGAAAGCCCAAGAACATAGAAATTTTGATTGAGAACTTGTGTGAGTTCTTGAAGTTTATCTAAAAGATGGTTTACGTTCATATGGCAAAGTCGTAAGCCATTCATGGTTAGCAACTGTTCATAAGTACCTGGCAGTTATGTTATGTAAAGAAGCTAGCGCTCAAATAAAAAGGTAAATAAATACTAAATTTAACAAGTTTTACCAAGGAAGGGGAATTAATGGTGGTATTAATAAGTGGGCCACTTTGAAAACTAATTACAAACAATTCAGTTAATTGAATTACGTCAAAAATAGGTGAAAAATGTAGAGAACAACGAAGACGTTATAATACGCAGTGGTTGAATCACATGTAATCATACGTTTCCATAAATCATAACCATTGACTAACCATAAATCATAACACCATGTCCCTATCCCTTATGATGTGGACTGGACATAGCAGTGAAACAAAAGGTGAGGAGATGATAGACGTGGACAGGACTGTGACAAAACGTCTGAACATGCTCTTTTGTATGATCTCTCACACCTTCAGCCCTCCGGCAGTATCCTTTCTTCATTTTTCTCACTCATCGCTTTTATTTGACATAAATCATGCCTTTTCATTCGTTATTTTCACTATTTTGCTTTATGCTGGACATAGCATGGGGAAAGTCTCTAACACCCCACTCCCCTATGACAGTATTTGCTACGGAAGTATTTGCTATAGGACTGTCTTTATCTGGTTTACCACTCCTCAGACGTATTTACGTTCCGCCAGCTGAACTGTGGTATTATCATAATAATACTTAGTCGTCAGTCCGGTCAATCGTTTATCTCTTTGAATCCGTCCGACCACGTGTGGAAACGTGTCCGTCAAACATTTGACCACATTGGAAAGCGGCTGATCGTGTTGACACAAGCATGGATGAAAGAAGACCACAAGCGCTCATATCAGACAGGCAAACAGTGTAGACAAAAAAATAAATATATATATATATAAAACAACAATCGACAGTTGCTGGTGTTACAGAGACAACTAGTGAGGCCAACAGTCGCTGTTAATGTGGAGGAGAGGGTTGTTGAAAATAGAAGTGCGGTGGATTTGGTCGTGATAGATGATGCATTTGGTAGAAAGCGGGATGATGAGGTACTGGTATTGAATGAGTGAGGTATTCCGGCAAGTACGACCTCCAAGTGTAAAGTGCATAGTTCAAGAGTCGTTGTTGATGTAAGAAATGATGAAAGGCTGGGTATGTGGTTGATGTGGGTAAACCTGTGACGACAGCGATGAGGGGTGAACTCTCATTGGTGTCTGGGACGACAGCGGACATGGTGACATTTCTGTTGATGAAGGCTGAGCAGATTGAATTGGATCACTTACAGACCTTTGGGAATGGAGTGGGTCAAGTCGGTGTTGTCGAGGAGGGTCGTCTGTGGGTGAAGGTTGTTGAAGGCAGACATTGTTGGTTTCCTGCACATCCGTAGTGCAAACACGAGGTATAACGTGATGATCCTGAATGTCTGATAATTTTGGGCGGCTGGTGTTTAAAGTTGTGGATAGTGATGGAAAATAAAGGTCATAATTGCCATTAGAGTAGTAGCTATTTATATTCACATGGCGTTTGGATGGATATAAATAGATGCTGATGTGCGAGTTGTGCCTGTGAGGGTGCTTTCTTGATATTTTATATTTGTCGCCAACATACTGTCCCTTGAATGGACAATGTAATGTCTCCGCTGTAAAGATGCTTCCTAGAAATCCCGATGTGGCAAGAAAGACCGAGCTGTGATCTATGAAAACATGTTCATTTCTGAGGCAGTGTTTTTTAAGTTTAGCATTGTTAGTTTCAACACATTTGTGGTAATAGGCACGGACAGGCGGGATAATAGAGGAAAAATACATTTTGGCATTATGGAATAGGGACCAAAATATGAATGTGATCTCGTTTAGGTCTGTCTGTGAGAGTTCAATATCTTTTATTGAGTCTGACAGACCTGTGTGCATAGTTACTCTAGTTACAGAGAGATCAGGTGAAAACCGGTTAAGGAAGGTCAGTAGGTCGTGAGTTGACGCCCAGTTCTTGAAGCGAACAGACACCGAATCAGTATCAGTTACTAGTTTTGATTGTTGAAGCTCCTTCATGGTATGGTCCCCAAAAATGAGATGTTTTCTTATGTTCGTGTGGATGCCAGTGATAACAGCTGTTGCTTCCCTTGTTCCAGTTGTGCTGTGGCTGCTAGACGTCTTGTGGTGTGTGCTGGCAGCAGCCAGTCGTAGTGGCGGGTGGTGATTTGAAATTTTGACCGGAATTCTGCAGATACTGGCTGCAGGATTTTCCGGAGTGTCCAGGGAATTACGTTCATTAAGGCGTAGTTCTGAATGTAGTATTTGTTGTGGAGGTCGGACGCTGTCCGCACGTTTTTGTTTGTGACCCAATTCGTTTGTGTGCAGTTGTGTAGTCTGCTGCTGGATGTGAGTTTTGCTGTTTTCGTAGCGACTTTTTAGAGACATGTGATCAGCCTTGAGCTGCTCGTAAGATTTTTTAAGACTGCTCAATTCAGCTTTCAGTAGCTCCATCTCAGATGTTATTTTTGTATACACATCATCATGGGGTGATTGTATAGTTTGCTTGCATGGTGTCCTTTCTAGACTACTATCAAGCAATCCTATGAATGAATTATGCTCTGTCTCTGTAACGGTAGATCTTGATGTAGAGGAAGGCGTGTCTTGTACCATCTGTAGTTGTTTGTTATACTTCTGAACGAATGTATCAGAGACAATGGGAAAGGAACAGTAAGTGAGGGCTAATTTCTGGGCATCGGAAGTGGTTGGTGCATTGTTGATAACAGCTGTTGACGTTATAGCCATTCGACTGACTCCAGCAGTCGTTGCTGTTTCCCATAAATGATTCAAATATTCTTGTTGTTTTGAAAATGTGATAGGTGGAGAGCGGGCGCTTAACAGCTGACCATTGTTGCCTCTTCTCGTTCCATTTTGGTCTACCCTGTTCCTGAAAATTGGTTATAATTGTGGTATTTAGTGTCATTTTATTTACTAATTTTGTATTAAGTTTAAATAACTATTGTCTTTTGCAGTTGCTGGTTTTAATTTATATTAGTATTTGTCATTTTATTTTCAGTTTTGTATTGTATATAGATAACTATTGTCCTTTGCACTTGGTTTTAATTTGTATTAGTGTTTGTTTGTTTGGTTTTTTTTGTTTTTTTTTGTTTTTTGTTTTTTTTAAATCTCTTTGCCTTTCCTTGTCCTATGAGTAGTTAATGGGTTTGCTCATTTTTCTGGTTTTATTTTTTTAAAATGATTTGTTAGTTTTTGTTGCTTAATTTCTATTTGGTTGAATGTCTTTTCTGAAGTATCATTGTTGTTATTGTTGTTTGATATTGCCATTGTTACTAACCTTATATGTTTTCCTTTGTTTTATGTCTTGTATCTTGTATGTATTGATTGGGCTTCACCTGGGGCATCTATACTTAACACCTTATCCCCTGTCATGTCTATATTGTTATTTCTAATGCATGTATTTAATTCTAGCCGCTGTTGATCATATTTTCTACAGTGGATCAGGTAGTGGTCTATGTCATTTTCTTCCTGACATTCTTGGCAGTGTGGTTCTTCTATCATGAAGTAAGCTGCACCGAGACGGAGACGCCACAGCTTTTTGTTCGAGGGTACCTTTAGTTCTTCTCTGACCTGGCACGTCCTTGTTGGTTCTTTCAGCAGTTTGAACGCATGTCTGCCTTTTCTACTGTTCTTCCATGTTGTCTTCTATTCCTAGTTTATAGTTAGCTTCACGTGGCTCTTGATCTCCGACCTTACTAGTCCTACTCGTATATTGTTTTTACTTATCCTTCCATACTTGGCGTTCTGGTCTGGCAACTCGTTACCAGCTATACCTATGTGTGCTGGAACCCACACTAGCCTCACACTACATCCTCTGTTCCCTAGTGATGTATTAATTGCAAGAATTTCTTCCTTTGTGATTCAAATCTTTCTGGATCCACTCTTTAACTGCAGTCTCTGAGTCTTGAACCATAACTTTGTTCGAAGTATTATAGAAATGAAGAAAAACGTGTCCAGTAGAAATGACATCTTCGCCATAAGCACCATTAGCGTTAGTGCGAGATTCAACATAGGCGATTGATTTATAGTAGGCCTTGGACAAGCCACTCAATGCTTCGTACTCGAGCAATGTTTGGAATGTTAATATCACACACTGGTTGCGGTTTTTGTATTGTAGTGTCACTAATGGTGCTGAGGGCATGTCTGCATTGAGAACCCTGGTCTTCTTTTTCACCGCTTTAGAAGCATTTAAGACCTAGTCCTTTTGTTTCTTTCTGCTCGGTCGAGTGGTGGTGACCGAGTTTACGTTTGACATTGTGAATATTATTGCTGGTACCGCGAAGGAAGAAGGTAATTAGCTTTGTTCATGGCTGATAATCATCGGTCTGGCGTGACGATTTGGGTCGCGGGGTTTCATTTTTATAGTAGATTTTGCAAAAAGGCCCCGCGCTGAAGACCTATAAACAACTAGGTGGTTCGGTCATTGTTGGGCGCTCAACTATTCGTGGGTTGTCGGCTACCAATTTAACAATACTACAAGTTTAGATGCAAAACAACACAGTGTATTATAATAGTAGATCCTTTTAGAACAAAATCTAACATTTCTGTTCATATTGACACCACAAACATGATTTCACGACAAAGCCACAACGATACCGAACACAATGATATTAAAATCCATCACGAATTATAGCAGAAACACATTTTCACAAATACGAAAGTAGAGCTCTTTGAAAACACGTCCGCATTCCAGAACGATAAGAGTAGATAGATGTAGAGAAGAGTATCACCATCAATCGCCTACGGTGGACAAATTGAGTAGAGAAGTGTACTTATCACCAAAAAAAGTGACGGAAACCACGGCTGCAGGACTCATCTGGAGCTAAGTTTTGTGTAACAGGCTACAGCAAAAATCAAGGACATTCTAAAGCCCATTCTAGACATCAGTGAGGAAAATTTAATTTCAATTTTCACCCAATTTTCCATATTTATTTTCCCATGTTAAAGACTAATTGACTATTAAATTTGTTGTATGTTATTTTTAACTAAACAATAATAGTTGATTCAGTTTATATGTACGAAAGCAAACGTATGAGCCAGTTTTCTTTATATATATATATATATATATATATATATATATATATATATATATATATATATATATATATATATATATAGTGGTGTTATGAGAGGTTAGGGGTGTTTATGAACCTAAGAGTACACCGAGTGAGGTCAAGCTGTGTAAGTCTCTGAGTCTAATAGTTGATGTTGTATTCTCAGGGTACCTATCCGCTACCTCCCTCAGATCTCACTCGGGATATATTTTTATGATGTATGTTAATTGACTACGTGTCTAGGGTAATGCAGGTGTAGTGATGCTGTAATTCAACAAACACAACTATAACTCAATAATATCAAAATGAGTAAGACTCTGTAGGAAATTTTGGTAATAATACTATATTACAATTTAATCGTCCTGATCCTAAATGTTCTGGATCAGGACTATCAATTCAAAAGAAATTTGTGTTTGTACATTTATTCAAATAAATAAAGTAGACAATTTGTCCATACAACGTAATTCTAAATTAAATAAGGTGTTTGTATCCCCACTGACTAATATTAACACTGGTTACTAGATGGAGGGTTGGGTTTTCTCATCATCCCCTCTTTATTTCTTTTCTACAACTTTTGATATTAAGTGGAATCAGATTTATGGATGTGTCCTCGAGTGCCAGAAAAACTGGACTTAACTTGGAGCCTATTGAAAATGACGGCTTGAGGATTCTCAATACAAAGACAGTTATTTCACCCTTCCTGGAAGTAGATGTGGCAGGGAGCTGGCAGTAGTGTAAACAGCTTTCACCTCGCACACTGAAAGAGAAGGTTATGGCCCTTTTTTACATCATATTTATACTATCATTCCACAAGTTAAAACATGATACATTCAAAACAAAGAGAGTCAGCTCTTCACGACAACCCATTTCATCCACCTTAGTTGGTATAACAGTTTTTACCAGTGTTTACATTCTTCTCCCCATATGGCTACAACGCTACTGTCACTTCATTCTTTGTTATCTTCAATATCATCAGCTGGGGTACACTCTCCTTCTATTAACCTGTGACAACTTTTGGTTCATCATTCTATGTAAGTTTCCGTGTCTCTGTGTAAACACTAAGGCCATGCAGAAGACTGCTAGTGGCTTATGGACTTACAGTCGTAATAATAATGTGACAATATTCAAAATACACTTTAATTTTCTTTCTCTCTGATTCTGCTTTGGCATTCCCTTTACTGGGGTTGTCGTTTTCACTTCCATTTTGCAATGTCGTACAACACAAAGGTTTGGCGCCCTATCTGGGTCTGCCTCTACATACAAATAAATATATCAATAAGGTAATTTATCTTACCGCAGATAACAGAATAAAACACAAAATCACAAGCTTGACTGGCGGTTAATGGGCATAGTTCAGACCGCTATCGTCCAGATGGCAAAATGCATTCAACGTGAACGCTTTGCTACTGCTCTCAAGCTGGCTGTGTTAACAGTTTTGGGCAAATGGCGCTGAGGCCGGCAGATTTGCTAATGTTATCCCCTTCTCAAACTACAGTCAACCAATCAAAACTGCGTTTAAAAAATGTAACTTTAACGATGCCTTTCAAAATTGAGCAGTTATCAGCGTGTAGGTCTGTCTGTCCAAATTTTATTTTCTACAATATCTTCGTCATTAATGGGCCGAATTTCAAAATGAAAAGTAATTATTAAACAGACAACTGTCCTCTAACTTTATATCTGGATTTCTTTTAATGATTTATCTTCGTTTTCATCTATGTAATTGTCTTGTGATTAATTGTTTTTACCCCAAACTCACTATAACTAAATACTTCGCTAAGACAAGATACTTTAAATAAGGGAATTGTTTTAGGGTAGTTTATTTATTAATATTTGCGCTACCTGCAATATATCCCTTTTATTTTTACAAGGAACGCCATTATCTAAGTTTACAAAACACACCGATAAAATCTGATTTGAATCTTCATCCACCCTGTCTCTCCCCTTTTCCTACAAGGCGAGGCGACAATATTGGTTTTCGCCAAATGTCTAGCATTCATTCCTAGAAATTGGTACGGGTATAGAAAAAGTGGGTGTTTGAGGGCAGGACTTTCACGCTTGCTGACGGAAGATTCAAATCTTAGCCACGCGTTTGCGTTAGTGCATTTTGCGATGGCCTTAGTAACCGTCGCTAAGGCTATAGTTATTAATAGATTTTCTAACTGTTTATTTTCAAATCTAGTAGTATTGACCTTCAAACCAAGGTCAAACCTAGAATTTAGTTGCAGGTTTTCTAACGTAATAGTGGAAATATTCATATATATTCCAATTTTCTCGACGTTCGTTCATAAACACTGAGAAGAAGGGTAGGGTACGGATGTCGGGCTGGGTGGTAAATTTACTTAGCGTAGTGACAAAATTTCAAATCGTTAGTTAAATATTTGTGCACTTAATTTGTTTTTATGGCCTAGAAAACGTTCAAACGCAGTAGTATTTCTTTATTTGGGCGGAGTGTATCACGGATATCTCACCATATATATATATATATATATATATATATATATATATATATATATATATATATATATATATATATATATATATATAGCCATTATTTATAAGAGGGCATTCGTTGGATTTACACCAACTGGGGGCTTGAGGGGCCAGAATCATTGAACAACCTTTTCACAAAAGTTGATGGACCAGATAACAAGTTAACAAATTTGCTCAGCCCTTAAGCAGCGTTTGTTCTTGACTTATGGGAATATCTTGTTAAAAACTTATTCAGTACGTAATTAATTTCAGCTCTGGACGGAATTATTTTTAAGCCCCAAAAATTTACACATACATAATTTACATTTACTGACAATGTGTGTCTAATCATGAGTTAAGTATAACATATATATAAAATTAAAGTACATTGGATGAAAAAAAGAAATCCATATGCCCATCTAGCTAATTTTATGTTATGTTTATGTTATAACAGATAACATGTACACGGAAAAAAAGATAACTTGAAATTTTGAACAAAAATTTTCGACTTACGTAAGGCTTGTAACATAAATTGTTATCACAATACAGTTTCACTGCTCTCTTTGTGCAAGTACTCCATTTAGAAACACAGAAAAAGTAAGAAAGTTATGGTTGATCACACAGCTTGTTCACTGTTCACATACTAGTAACGAATTCTGTGTGTTTTTGGCCATTATGGCGATACGACAAAACACGATTAAAGATGAAGATAAATGTGAAAAAACCCCTTCAAACGCAAATAAAAGACGTTGAAGCTTGTTGAAATTTGCCCAGTTTTGTGTTTACTTCCGTTCGAGATAAATTCCGGGCAGTATAAAATATCAGAATAGAAAGAAACAACGAAATAAATCAGCGTCTTTTAAAAGATCTTGCGGTCGGCCATTGCGTCTTTTAAAAGATCTTGCGTACGGAATCAGTTCGGTAGAAGCGCCATTCATCTTCTATCTACATCTTTGCCAAGAGTAATCTTGCGCGAAGATAGATATCTTGGACGACTTACTTTTATATATTCTTTCGTTGTGACCATTATTGGACCACTACTGCAAAGCAAGAGGAGGCAATCCCGTGACAAAGAAAAATATCATTGAAACAAGAAGCGATCAAATGATAGACGTAGACAGGACATAAAAAAACAATGACAAAATTTACGGACACGATCACAACGACTTTACAAAAATGTCCAGGGCAGAAGAAACGAAAGATAACCTATAGGTTGTCGTGAATCCCTTTTATCTTCCCGTTATTGCTGCTAGACTCACATTTATTCTTGCGTTTTTCATTACTCTGTGCATGCACTATCTTTTTCATTTTCTATTGCTCTTCTCGATGGCCGCATTATCCTGCTTGTTATTATTCGTGTTTATGTTGACTGTCTTGGTACTGCTGTCCTCTTATCGTTTTCTTAAATCTCGTATTTCTCGTAATTCTTCTTGTTGCTTTTACCTTTCTTGTTTTGCTAATTCTTGTTTTTTACTTCTGTTAATTTCTCTTCATCTCCTTCAGTTTGCACGTTTTGATTTTAAGACTTTTCGCCGCTTGTCCCTTTTCCTTTTGCTCTGGATCGGATCTAAACATAATCACAAGTCGTCTCTAAACATAATCACAAGTCGTCTCTAAACATAATCACAAGTCCTGGCGATTTTATAATTATGGCGTCTTTTTTTTTAACAAGGGATCATATTAGATCTGCCATTGTTCTTGTCGGATTTATGTTTTATTTGCTTCGCCCTGGCCTTCAGCTTTATTTATTTATGTAAGAGATGATGTCATTAACACAGTCACTATACAACAGTTTCATGTATGTTATAATGATACTAGAAAGTAACCCATTAAAGAAATCGGAACGATCTATGGTGTCTGTTATGATTAAAATTCACAACGATTGTGTCGATATCATTAGGTAGCTCGACAGGGCTCCTTGTTTGTTTATTTTATTCGGAGTCATTTATTAATACAGGAAGTGACGTCATTGCCTCTATGGTGATTTTGGCAGACGAGAAACTAGGAAGGCAGAAGTGCAGAGATCGTCTGCAGGTTATTCTACCTTTGTGTTTCATGGCGAGTGGACGCAAGTGTTTGAGCTCATGAATAATACAGAATTATTCTACAGCCCTAATGTTGTTCCATCACTAGTACATCAAGATCTTTTGTGAGGTGTATCTAGCTATCTTCGTTTAAAGGGAAAATGGATTCTTAATGTCGAGTGTGACAGATATAATAAAAATGTGGAAATTGAAAAGGACGGTGTCCAAGACATGAACTGACGGCCTAGTGTTATATCGACGAGCAGCATCAATCGTGAATAAACATTGTGTAATTCGTCCACTTCGTCTTTTATGGCCCAATTGCTTCAGATCGATATTGGCTGTATGCGCTGTCTACTTGTTCTACTCTGTCGTAATATCTGAGATTACACCGCTCAAGATATATACATATATATATAAATAGGTATTTATAAGGAAAAAATAATATATATATATATATATATATATATATATATATATATATATATATATATATATATATATATATATATATATATATATATATATATATATCATAAGGAAGTTGCGAGACACGTTGTCTCCTACGCCAGCAATCGTATTAATCTGGGCAAAGCCTTCACGCAACGAGACTGTAACGTCTCGCTTTCACTAGTACTGGCTTTTGCTTCCGACCATGGAAAATAAATATAACATTTTGACAAAACTTAGGCCTAGTTTCGAGCAAGAGAGTAAGAAGAAAACGGGGAACGAATACACGAAGGCATAAAAAAGTGAGAGCGCAAATGCTATCAATTGACACGCGTTTGAATTTTTTTCTGGCTTCGCGAACCAGAGGAAAACGATAGTGCAAGTCAATGCAGTAGCATGTTGGAAGAAAAATTAACGATCTGCCAGAACTGTGACACCAAAATCCTGTCTGAATTAACGTAAGATTTTAACTTTAACGCCAAATTAGTAGTAACTCGGACATTTTCCAGTAGTGTAAGAACGAAACGGCAGTAATAATTAACGCCAATACTACCAACGCCGTGCAAAACCCCTCTTCGCTCTGCACGTGGGACTAATACTATAACCACGCTGTTGGACACGCCAGAATATATATATATACACACACACACAGTGTATTTCAGGCAAAAAAATTAACTAAGGTAACGTAAAGAAAACGCGTTGTCGAATTGTGTGACGTACTACAAAAAGCGCTGCTTCGTTTTGAATGAGAACGACAGCTAAAGAAAAAAAAACCGATGTAACGTGGAACATTAAAAAAAATATATAGTAAGAGAGGTAGTCGTGTCACTAGTTCGTTGTTTACAGAAATTTGAATTTGAACCAAAAGCAAAGCATACAAGGTTAGATAGTAGAAAAACGATAATAGTAAATACATAGAATGAACTTATAATAATATAACCACAGTGTGACAGACAGCAAAAGGATCACTAATTACTTGTCAGAATTATAAACTAGTAATAAATAAAGGAGATATTGACAGAAGACAGAGGGACCAACAGACTACTTCTTTCTCAGCTTGACAGATACTGGGGAAGGGTAGGGTGGTCCAAGATTTGAAAATTGAGTGCAGTTTTGAAAAATACAGACGCTAGAAGCCAAACAGTCCCGATTGGCTGGAGTCTAATATACTAACGGGAAAATAAAACTAGTTCGAAGGTAGGGATAGACGCCACTAGTGAATTAAATTTTCGACACTACAGTTCGTTTACAAGCAAGATAATAGTACTGTCTTGACTTTGCTGATCTGCACCAGCAAGCGATCTGGAATTGACCATATTATCGCAAATCAAACTTATTAGTGTTAATATTTCTCTGATGCGGTAAGAAAGAAAACATTTATAATATCATTATTATTATCATTATGTATGTATTATTGAATATGTATGAAAATTATGTGGGTAGACGTTTATCTAGAGGGAAGTCAACATCAAACTTTGTGTTGTTTCACAGAGTTGTTAGGAAACATATTAACATGTTGTAGAAAATCCCGACAGGCTTTCTGACATTTTGGGAGAAATAAAATTAAATATTAATGGGGAAATTGTTGTACAGTATTGTGACATAAGACCAGGAAAACCACTGGCCGTCTTCTTCAGCAAGTCACCGTCCCTTGTACATGACTTGATAATATTAACTTAAAATGTTTCCTTTGTCAAGGAAAGTGTCAAACTGTGGTTTGAAGTTTATTTAACCATGAATGGGGTAACAAACCAATTAAGAACGTTAACTAATTGTGTAGTTACTATGCTGAATCTGAATATGATTGAAAATGTTTAGTTAGGGAAAGAGAGAGTCTATCAGAGGGTGATGTAGGCCGCATTTATATTGTTCCAGGGTTTTATCTATGAATCGAAGTGTGCCCAGGGCAACTGAGATCTGTATATTTCTGCATCTAAAGACGTGAAGCAGTCTCAACTGTGTGCCTCCTTGTTATTTCAAGAGCAGAACCCTGATTTGTTATTGGAAGCTGGTGGTGTGACTATATTTCACCCTGTACACCAGAAAACACAAAGATAAGCAACTGTCTGCAGGCATTTGATAGATCAAACCAAACGACTCTCATTTCCCAAGTGTTTAATAAATTATTCAGATTATGATGAACTTAAACGTTCTTCCTAACAGTACCCATTCATAGGATCAAGAGTAAATTAGCACTGTTCCAGATTGACACATGTAGTTAAATTTGTGAATAAGAATATATACAGTTATAAATTGAATAATTTTGATGTAAATATTTTGACTGAGCATTTTGAGTTCCAATATTCCAGTATACACAAAATTGTGAAACTGGAACAATAAATTGTAAAAAATTAATTCACATTTAAAACTTAACTCTGGGTGTTGTTAATTACTTTTCCTATAGTCTTAGTTGTATTTGTTGTCATTTTAGTACAACACACTTTACATTACCCTAGACATTAGACGTAGCTATGAGACATACTAGTCAAGAATAAGTCTGAATGAGATCATAAGGTGGTAGCAGAAAGGTACCCTGAAAACTCACCCTAATAACTGTTAGACTCAGGGGCCATCACAGCTGACCTCATTCAGTACAATATAAATACATAACAACAACAAGTCATAACATCTAAATCCACAACATATATTGGGGTCCTATCTGGGATTTTAAACGTCTCCTAGTAATTATATTGGGTCGTTTTGTCCGGTAATTTTAAAAATATAAAATTTTAAATAATTTGAGAGTGGTTTGAGATATCAGTGCCTAGTGTTTTGTGTTTAATTAGAAGTTGGTTAACTAGTTTAAGTAGATTGATAACATTAACAATAAAATGGCAGATTTGGCCAAATTCAGATCTGCTGCTGTGCAGGCTGCAAGGGACATGGGGATGGAAGGTCAAGGTCTGATTGCCTATGTAACAGAAGAGTGTGATAAATATATTGCCATAGAAGATAAGAGATTAGCGGAGGAGAAAATAATTTTATTAGAAGATGCTAGGGAACCTAAGAGATTAGAGGCTGATAGGGAGGCTGAAATCAAGAGGCTGCAGTTAGAGGAGAAGAAACTGGAGGCTGAAAAGGAGGAGAAAAGATTTCAGATTGAGGCTGAGGCAAAGAAAGTGGAAAAGAGATTGGAGGCTGAAAAAGAAGAGAAAAGGCTCCAAAGGGAACATGAGTTACGACTAAGGGAGTTGGAGTTACAAGGCCATGCTCCTGAAAATGGTACTAGCCTATCCACTTCCGACTCTACTGCAAGCCAGGTAGCCTCCTCATCAGCCATGGGGTTTCATTTGGACCCCTTTGTAGAAAAAGAGGATGATATTGAGTCCTTCCTCTCTAGATTAGAGGCACTAGCTACTATGTATGGGCTAGAGAAAGAAAGATGGAGTCTGAAGGTATCACAGGGGCTTAGGAGAACCTCTTATGAGGTATTTGCCAAGCTGAGCAAAGAGCACTAAGACGACTATTACATTCTTAAGCAAGCTCTTCTAGTTAGGTATGAGAAGAACAGTGAATTTTATAGGAAAAAGTTTAGAAATGCCAAACTGTTGACTGGGGAGACTTACCACCAGTTCTCTGCACGCCTGGAGACATACCTGGAGAAATGGACTGCTCTGGGGAAAACCCAAGATTTAACGGAAATGATTATGACTGAGCAGTTAAGAGAGTCCATGGCTCCAGACCTGAGAAAATTTCTCACGGAACAGGGTGCTGAGAGACTGGGGGAGATCTTAAATGTGGCTGAAAGATATCAGACAGCACAGTCTGAGATGGCAGGCATAAAGAAGAAGCCTATAGACCATAATAAAGTCCCACTAAACTAAAACCAACCTAAATTTGAGCATAGGGACAAGTTTAATAAAGGTAAAGCCTATTATGATAAGCAAAGTTTTGACCAACGCGATAGAAACCCGCAATTCAGTGAAAGAAAAACTTTCCCTCAGGGAAATAAATAGTGTAAATGGTGCAAGAGAAACACCCATGACACCAAAGTGTGTACTAGAAAGCCTTCTTCCTTCGCTTCCATAAAAACGGGGAACAAGGGATTAAAGGTGAAACCTACTGGACAGCAGGAACCTTATCACCCCCCAGTTTGTGAGGATGTTGTATGTAATGGGGTCACCATTAGGTGCCTGTATGATACAGGTTTAGATTATGACTCAGTCGTGAGCTCTCACCTGGTGCGTCCAGATCAATACACCACAGAAACAGTGGAAATTCAAGCCGCAACCAAAGACGTAGCAACCATGACACTTCCCATTGCAAGGATAAGTGTAAAAACTCGCTATGTGGAAGGAGTGATTAGAGCAGCAGTGATAAATGAACCAATCTACCCTGTAATATTGGGGTGTTGATATGTCTTCTTGGTTAATCCCAAGAGACCTGTGATCATGGCAACAGTGCAGACCAGGTCACAGTCAAGGAAGGAGGAGGATGAACCTATAAATACTCATCCAGAGGAGATGAGGAAGGCACAGGCGGAGGATAGGTTACTCAAGCCGTGCTTTAAAAAATTGCCTAAATGCCATACACCTCCAAGCAAAGGAGACTACTATATTAAGAATAAACTGATCTATAGGAAGGCTGGAACTGGATCCAATTGTCACGGACAGCTGGTTCTTCCCACTTCATATAGAGAGAAAGTGATTGAGTTAAGACATGCTCTCTCTTTCAGTGGTCATATGGGGATCAGCGCAACAGGACAGCGTATAGCTTGTCATTATTTCTGGCCAGGAATAACCGAAGATATAAAACGATATGTGAAATCCTGTCCAGAGTGTCAAAGGGTAGCTCAAAAACACTGGACTGCTCCTGCAACTCTAGGGGAGATGCCCATACTGGGAACCCCTTTTGAGAGGGTTGCAGTGGATATTGTGGGACCTCTCACGCGTACCAAGAGGAGGAACAGTTACATTCTCACTCTGGTGGACACTTGTTCTATGTGGGGAGAGGCGGTAGCCCTGTCATCAATCGATTCGAAGCATGTGGCAGAGGCATTACTCACCATATTCACGAGGTTAGGTTTCCCACACCAAATCTTGACTGATAACGGCTCACAGTTCAAGGGGAGACTAACTGAAGAAGTTTTCAGGATCTTCCAGGTCAAGCACTTTCATTGTAGTCCGTATCACCCCCAGGGGAACGGCCAGGTAGAGAGGTTCAACGGGACACTTATCTTCATCCTGAGAAAGCTGGCACATGAAAAACCTGATACGTTGGATCAATATCTTCCCGCTGCGTTGTTTGCGTATCGGGAAGTACCCCATAGTTCAATCGGCATGGCACCGGCAACCCTGTTATTTGGGAGGCCAATAAAAGGTCCACTGGAAGCCTTGTTAAGGACGTGGACAGGTGAGAAGGCAGAAGAGACTGTTACCTCATCGTATCAGTATGTGAACGAGCTGACCACTCGTCTCAAAACTGGCTGGAAACTTGCTAATGATAATCTCAGACGAGCCAGGAAAAAAACATGCTGCTTATTTTAACAAGAAAGCGAAGGATAGAGAATTAGCTGTGGGAGAGAAGGTGCTTCTTCTACTACCCGGCAGCAATAACAAGTTGCAAATTGGATGGCAAGGTCCATATACGGTTCTAGAGAAGGTGTCTAGCACTAATTATAAAATCGACAAAAAGGGGAAAGAGAAAATTTATCATGTGAAACTCTTAAAGAAGTACCTGGACAGAGAAATCCAGGATGAACCACATCTACTGACCTTGTCGATAGCAACGGGGATGAAAAATGAACCACTCAACTCTCACGAGTACCCACTAAAACCAAGTGAAACGTTTGCACAGGTGAAAATCAGTAAGCAGCTGACTAAAGCTCAGAGAGAGCAGGTTCAAAAGGTTCTGATTGAACATACAGACGTGTTAACGGATAAGCCGGGGCACACAAACCTGTTAGAGTATTGATAAAGGTGGTTTTGAGCTGAAATGATAACTTGCCACCCCTGTCGACACCTGGTATTAAAGTGCAAGATGTAGGTGTCTTCTCTGATTTAGAATGTTGCTGTGTGTGTTGCAGTAGAACAGTTCACAGGGTACACCACACAGGCAACATGACGTGTAGAGTCATAGAAATGGTAACTTCGCTTTAGTTTTATACCATTTATTGCACGCCACAAAACAGTCATGATATTTATGTCATCATCAGCATAGTATAACGAATGCAGCATTCAAAATCATATTAACTGATAGTCATGTAGGATTCAATACTCAATAGTTGTATTGTAAACAGATATCATAAAGTTCTGGTTCGTGAAGCTGTATCGATAATATATATAACTTCTGCAACAGTGTCAGCTGCAGATCTTCAATGTTCATAGACAACAATAAATGCTCCCTTTCTGATGCTAGCAGATCAGATGTATACAATAAGTCCGTTTACTGTCTGCACGTGAATAGCATACTGGGCATACAGGTCATACCGACCTTTATAACGTTTCTAAGTCTAACCATCTGACTTGGACGTGATCTCTGATATAACGAATCCTGGAACACAGACAATAGTCTTGTTGGTCTAGAGCGACCCATATATATAACTAGTTCAGGTATAAAGATACCGGTGACTTAATCCTAGTCAAAGTACCTCTCCATTTTGAATCACACAGGCGAGCAAAGAGCGACAAAATGACGAACTTCTAGATGATAGCATAAAGTTCGATACAAGAGGAATTACCTTATTTCGGAAAATCAACCACGAACATATGCCTCCAGGCAGGCTTGAATAATACTGGGAAATAGTCTAGTTAGCTAACTAACTCACAAAGACAACGTATTTCCCTCAGAAAATCACAAGACGCAGGTTGCGTCCGCTCGCTACTCAGACCATTTCTAAACTGCCCAGCTGGGCGGAACACACAGAACGAACTCCCAGTTTTTGACATGCGCAGAACTCATCTACGTGAGTATCAATTCACACAAAGCGATTTTAAGAACATTCGAGATAAAAGTCTTACACAGTCGCGCCTTTTATGGTCATGAACAGAAGCGTTAAGACATGTTTCAGACATCTACAACAGTTGACTGATACTACCAAATAAGGAGATATGGTCACGCTTCGTTCAAGAAATTATAGACCGAACGTGTCTCTATACAAGAGAAGGCAAACTCCTAAAAAATTGTAGTCTCAATAACTCGGGTTATGTCCCTTTGACTGTAAAAAACATAATACACATTTCAGTCAAAAAAATGATCATACATACGAAAAATGATCATACAAAGACTTTGGAAAAAGTAATTATTTGTGCGTAACATTACCGCACCCTCCCGGGAAAAAAAATGAAACATTTTTTTTTTAAATCCTGGAGCCGGAAAAATCTAGGCTCCTAACGCACGTATGATGCGCGGATATATACCTAACAAAATAGCTTAACACTTGGAGCGAAACTGAGATCATATCCCAGTTCCTTAGAGAAAAAAAATTTATATAAGTATTCGCGTATATATTCCAGGAAGGTGCCACCAACACAAGCCACCAACACAAGCCACCATGATGGCAACATCATAATAAAAGTCAAATTACTCTCATACCAATATATGAAATTAAATATATTATTATGATATCATATAATGTGTTGTGCAAACAGCGGTGTAATATATTAATATACCGCACTATTTTATTACATTATATAATGCATCAGTAATTAATAAGTAATACAATGTTGTTCTTTGTTGACATAAACAAGCAATAGAAGATGTGGACATCATCCGCTCCCAATCTAGGACAGGACTTGATATCCTCAAAGTTCCACAATGGACATAATCAATGATGTGCTGCGAAAATATCAATAACACAAATCTTAAAGACAACTGGTAAATCTCTTAATACAATTATGCAAATATATTATTTAAATGTGGCCGAGTGATCTTTTGGCCCGTATATCACTAACTAAGCCTTCTTAGATAATTACATGGTACAATGTTATAAATTTCCCTCAAAAAAAAAAAGTGAGAAAAAATCTACTAACATGTCATTATAACATTGGACTGTATATCAGGAAATATATATATATGACAGAAGAATCATGTGGAATCGTGTGGGCATCTGGACAGAATGTCTGCCATTACATTATCCGAACCACGGATAGCTCGAACCGAGAAATGAAATGGTTGAAGAGCTATGGCATAACGAGTGGACCTCGAGCTCTTCAAGTTTTTGCTCTGAATAGCAGTAAGCGCTTTCTGGTCGGTTTCCACAATGAAATGTGCGCCTAGAAGAAATCTTTGTAACTTCAGAATAGACCATACCATAGCCAATAACTCACGGTCTAAAACCGAGTAATTCTTTTCTGCAGCATTTAATTTCCTAGAGATATACATCACCGGATGCAGAGTATCAGAATACTCCTGCATTAGTGCTGCCCCAATCCCAGTTGACGAGGCGTCACTTCGAAGAACAAAAGTCTTCTCAATAGTAGGTAACCTAAGAATAGGTGGAGATGAAAATAGGGCTTTAACCTGGTCCAATGAGGATTGACATTCTTTAGACCAGCGGATCAGATTAGGCGACCCTTTCTTCAATAAAGTAGAAAGCGGTGCCATAATGGAGGACAGATTCGGAATGAATCGTCCGTAGAATTGGATCAAACCTAATAGACTCCTTACTTGTTTCTTCGTCTTAGGGACCGAAATGTTAAGTATTTTTGAAACATTGTGGTCCTCTGTCTTTAAAAGACCATGACCAACCCGATGACCTAGGAAAGAAATCTCACTAAATCCTATAAAGGCTTTAGAGGGTTTTGCAGTCAAGTTATACTCGCGAAGAGTAGACAGTAATTCGTATAAACCCAAATAGTGATCTTCCCAGGAATCACTGAATAGACAGATATCATCTAGGTATGCTATGACATCTGTACGATATGCGAGAATTCGCCGCATCATGCGTACGAATGTAGCAGGGGCGTTCATAAGACCAAAAGGCATGAAATTCCATTGGAATAAACCCCTAGGTGTAGAAAAAGCTGTAAAAGGTTTGGCACGTTCAGTTAGCGGGACTTGCCAATAACCTTTAGACAAATCTAGTTTGGTAAAGAATCTAGAATTAGAAAGTTTATTGAGTAGCTCTTCTAATGAAGGCATAGGTTCAGCATCGAACTTCGTAACTTGGTTCAATTTGCGATAATCTACGCAAATGCGAATGTTATTATCCTTCTTTCGAACAATAACCATAGACGAAGAGTATGCTGAAGTGGATGGTTCAATGATTTCCAAACGTATCATTTCATCCAATTCTTTTTCGACTTGAGACTGGAAATGGATAGGTATTGGATAGGGTCTGACTCTGATAGGATTATGATCA
This sequence comes from Oreohelix idahoensis, assembly GCA_024509875.1. NCBI lineage: Eukaryota > Metazoa > Mollusca > Gastropoda > Stylommatophora > Oreohelicidae > Oreohelix > Oreohelix idahoensis. The sequence goes on along the minus strand of JAMPIV010003229.1, from coordinate 263,020 downwards.
GTTAGCACAATGTCATGTTCAATGACATGTGTGTGTCCCGGGATGTCTGTAAGAACATCCTGAAATGTTTGCAACATCGAAGAAACTTGTCGATGTTCCTCAGCGGAAAGATTTGGAGAAACGGTCACGTTTTTCCAAGATTCCGTAGAATAAAGTGGGACCATAGAAAGAGGAAGATTGACATCAGAAAAAGTAGTTTCCTCATCCTGTATAACTGACAGAGATGAGTACTGACCATGAGGTACTTGAGAATTGTCCGTTGCCTGGAAAATAGGCTGCAAATAGTCAGGTCTTTCATAAAATTCCGTGAGCATATTTATGTGGAAAGTTTTATGCTTTCCATCAATATCGACAACATAGTCGACATCAGAAATTTTGGAGACTATTGCATATGGACCTTTCCATGCAATTAGAAGTCTGTTCTCCCTTGAAGGAAGTAGAACGAGAGCTTTGTCACCTGGACAAAGTTGTCGTAGACATCTATTCTTATTTGCAAACTGCCTTGCCTTTTCTTTAGCAAATTCGGAAGACGAAGTTGCTAGTTTGCATGCCTCGATGATCTTTTGCCTAAGAGCAATGACGTACTCATAAGAAGATTGAGTCTCATCGCTAATATTATCGGCAGTGATTAGATCGTGAAGTAAAGACATAGGGCCGCGCGGTTGCGCGCCAAAGACAAGTTCAAAAGGGGAAAACCCCGTATGTTCATTGGGGACCTCTCTATACGCAAAGAGAGCCGCGGGTAAGACCCTGTCCCAATCCTGAGGATGATCCTCAGTTATTTTACCAAGTAAAGTTTTCAGAGTCCTATTTAAACGTTCGACCAACCCATTAGACATTGGGTGATAGATACTGCTGAGAGACCTTTTAATGTGTAGCATAGACATTACCTGTGACATAGTGTCTGATATAAGTTGAGTGCCATGGTCTGACAATATTTCTCCGGGAAAACCCAAGCGAGAAAATATCAGCCAAAGAGCGTCTGCGATATCAGCAGTTGAGATGCTCTTGAGAGGTATTGCCTCTGGCCAACGTGTGCACATATCGACACATGTAAGAATAAATTGATGTCCTCTAGCCGACTTAATTCTAAAAGGACCGATAATATCTATTGCCATTTTTTGAAAAGGGCGAATAGGAATGTCAGCAGCCTGGATAGGCGCAGCATGTCGTGGTCCTTTAGATTTGACCTCCTGACATACTTTGCAAGAGCGACAGTACATTCGTATGTCCTTGCTCACAAATGGCCAAAAGAAAGCCGCAAGAACCCTCGACTTTGTACGGGAAAAACCCATATGTCCAGCACATTGCGAGTCATGAGCATGTTGCAATATTTGCAATCTCATGCTCTTAGGCACAAGAATTTGTGAATGAGTGGACGTAGTCGAGTCTTGTACCATACGTACAAGTACGCCGTTCTTCATAGAAATCCAAGATTTTCTATTAGTATTTTGATTAGGATCACCTTTTTTTGCTAGAATGAAGAATTTTTGTAAAGAAGGATCTTCTTCTTGCAATTTGATAAATGAGTCACGTGTAATAGTCAAGTGACTATCTTGGTCATTTACTTCATCATTATTAGTTAATGAAGTTTGAGGTGGATCCAGAGCATGTGCTCTTGTGACCACCGCATTGGTAGCTTCAATGTTTTGCTCTTCCCAAACAGCAATCTGCTGTGGGGTACATTCCCTAACTCCGTGAATACGACCAATAATAAGGTCCGCAATAGGGTTTGGAAGTAGACACGCGTGGACCTCTCCCGTGAAGAAAGGAGTAGCAATATGTATTATGGCAGTAGGATATTTTTCCAACGTGCCACCAAATGTGACACATTTGATGACCTTTCCTGTAGCACAGGATGGATCTACAAGAGATTGCCTAACGCCGACAGTAGTACATCCAGAATCAAACAACACTGAGACTGGATTACTATTTACAAGCCCCTTATGTAATATAAGAGAACCTCTCCCATCATGAGCAACATTAGCAGGAAGAGCGGGCAAAGGATGACCACAGCTTAGAGTACTAACGGTTTTCGGATCAAATAAAGTACTGCATTGGATACATTTATTTGCCCTACCAAAATCAAAAGATGAGCATCCGATAGCATTATGGTCTTTATCATTATTAACCTGTTTATCTGCTCCCTGAGATTCTTGTTGAACAGAGTTTGTCTGTTGATATCTTTTTCTCTTATGTTGCGATCTACCGCGACCATTATTGCCTCTGCAATTATCATTAAAGTCCCTACTGTAATTTTTATCCTGGTTTGAGTTCCAGTTTCCATAACTGTCATTACCATCTCTATGCTGTTGAGAACCTCTATTATCTTGGTATTGAGGTCTCTGCATAAATATTTCCCTCTATACCGATTACCTTTGTGAAAATTTCTAAAGTTAACCGGAGTAGAATAACGTGTAGTATTAGGTTGTCTCCAGTTCTGGGAAGAAGAATCACCCTGGAATTGATTACTATGGTTCTGGGCATAATTACGGTTACTCTTTTTATTGAAATTTTGCTGGCTACCCTGAAATTTACGCATAAAATTTGGGCCATAAGGTGCTGCCGAAGCAACTGGCAGACCTTCTTTCACCTTAGAGTTGCTAATGGTTATGTGCGGATGCGCAGTAACATACTGGCTACAGTATTCTTCCATTTCTTTTATGTTTTTAGGCTTACGCTCATGAAGAAAAGAAAGAAAAGCTTCATTAACAGAAGACATAACCTTGTCTCTAAGTAGTAAGTCCATGAGGGCTTCAAATGTACTTTCTGTCTTAGACAACTCAACCCATCGTAAAAAAGTAAGACGTATGCTTGAGATGAATTCAGAGAATTCAACTCCAGTTTCTGGTAACATGTTTTTAAATTTAAGACGATATCCGTCCTCGTTAAGTTGGTACTTCTTTAACAATGCCGCCCTGACAACCTCATAGTTGTTTTTGTCAGGCACATCTACCATACTCAACAAAGTCAAAGCATCACCTCTAAGTATCTTGGACAGATGATAAACATATAATGTTTTATCTATATTATGCACATTACATGCACTTTCAAATCTATCTAGATAAAATGTTATATCATCGATTGAGGGATTAAATGCTGGTAGATTAAGCTTGAAATCCTTAGCATTAGTCTTATCTGACACCTTATTTGCATCATTAGCATTACCAGCGTTCAATAACTTTAACTTCTCTAACTCTAAAGCTATGAGTTTTTCTTCATGCTCCATTTTTGCTTTTCTCTCATCAGCTTCTCTTTGTAACCTTCTTTCTTCAGCCTCAGCCTGTAACTTTCTTTCTTCAGCCTGAGCTTGTTTTTCTAATCTTTTATTTTCAGCCTCTATTTCAAGTCTCTTATTTTCAGCCTCTATTTCAAGTCTCTTATTTTCAGCATCTTTTTCAAGTCTCTTATTTTCAGCCTCTTTTTCAAGTCTCTTATTTTCAGCCTCTTTTTCAAGTCTCTTATTTTCAGCCTCAGCCTGAAGTCTCTTCTCCTGAGATTCTGCTTCTCTTTTTTGTTTTTCCATTTCCATTTGTAATCTTTTTTCATCTACCTGCATCTGCAGTTTTAAATTTTCAGCATCTATTCTCTTTTGTTCAGTTTGTTCTTTCATTTTCTTTTCTTCCGACTTCAATGCCTTGGCATATTGAACAGTCGCAAATTCTTCTAATTTATCACCTGTCTTCCCAAGGGCTTTACCCTGCTCAATAAAGTACTCAAATGTAGACATGATGTCTAAAATGTGAGTACAGAACCTGAAATAATTAATTATCTTATTTCAATCTTAATAGCAACAAGACTTAATAAAGTGCTTGTATAATCACTATGTTTACTCCAATCTCTGTGGGAAACAAGACTTGACACCAACTTGTATTATCAAATGTATAATAATATCACAAGTCACCTCTTAATTATCAGTGCACTACCCAAATCAGTGCATAACCATCAGTTATTTATCATAACTGCACTACAATAGTGCATAAGCAAAAAACCACCAGTTAGTTATGATAAGTGCACTATAGACCAATAGTGCATGAGCATATATGTAACAATAGTGAAAGCTAACTATGCAAGAACTATGCAAACAATAACAAGACAATGTAAACAATAACAAAGGTCACCAACAATGTAAACAATAACAAAGATCAAAGTCAATGTAAACAACAACAAAGATCAGAGTCAATGTAAACAACAACAAAGATCAAAGTCAATGTAAACAATAACAAAGATCAGAGTCAATGTAAACAATAACAAAGATCAAACAATACGAAAACATTCGCATAAGTCAAATAAATAAACAGCGAAACTAAAAAGAAATGTGATGACAAAATGCGAAGATATGACAAACAAATGACGCTACAGTGTATACACAAAAATTTACGTAAAGAACTGAATAATAGAAAAGAGGAGACCTACAAATACAAACAATGAAATCGAAACTAAAAAACAGAAAGAAAGAGAGAAAAAAAAAATATACAAAAAACGAAAATAAAGCACAACTCGTCACAACTAAACAGATATAGCAACGATTGTCGCTAGCAAATTTCACAGTAGGAAATTCGCACAGTCCCTAACGAAAACGCTAACAGTAGAACCTCTGTGACGTGGTATCTTCTACTGAAAGACACCGCCCAACCGAGAAAACCCGCTGAAATATAAACATATAAATATACAAATACAAATAACATATAACATGTAACAAACAGCAAAAAGTGTGAAAGAATTTAGAAGGCTCAGCTAGAACATAAGGGCACAGTTCACAAACAAAACAGGCCACTTAACTTCTATGTATCCACAACGTCAGCACAGTTCAGAACAGGATGTGATCAGCATTCTTAGGACAATGATCCAACGTTGATCCATATCTGCTCTCGTAAACTGCCATGACGAAGGAAATGAGCTTCTAACAGGAAACAGCTTCTGAACTTGACCTTCTGAATTCTACAAATTGACTTGAGCACTTGACCTTCTGAATGTTATAAATTGCTCAAACCGGCACTTGACCTTCTGAACCCGCAACAGTACGTCTGAGACCGGAACAGTTGTTACGGCACTTGTCCTTCTTCCTAACAGATCAGGAAAACTGCCAACTTGACGAGCAACGCCGGGTATTTTGCAACAATTTCCAACTTTCAGCAACGCCGGGTACTTTCAAAATCTTTCATCAAAAGTAGCTTTTCCTAAAGGAAGTGAGTTGAACTGTAATTTTGAAAGCTTGATGATGATGTCTGGGTTTGTTGACCCCCTTGATAGCTGGTATCAGAGTAAACCAACATATGGCCACCAAAAAAGGTTAAAGGTGGTTTTGAGCTGAAATGATAACTTGCCACCCCTGTCGACACCTGGTATTAAAGTGCAAGATGTAGGTGTCTTCTCTGATTTAGAATGTTGCTGTGTGTGTTGCAGTAGAACAGTTCACAGGGTACACCACACAGGCAACATGACGTGTAGAGTCATAGAAATGGTAACTTCGCTTTAGTTTTATACCATTTATTGCACGCCACAAAACAGTCATGATATTTATGTCATCATCAGCATAGTATAACGAATGCAGCATTCAAAATCATATTAACTGATAGTCATGTAGGATTCAATACTCAATAGTTGTATTGTAAACAGATATCATAAAGTTCTGGTTCGTGAAGCTGTATAAATAATATATATAACTTCTGCAACAGTGTCAGCTGCAGATCTTCAATGTTCATAGACAACAATAAATGCTCCCTTTCTGATGCTAGCAGATCAGATGTATACAATAAGTCCGTTTACTGTCTGCACGTGAATAGCATACTGGGCATACAGGTCATACCGACCTTTATAACGTTTCTAAGTCTAACCATCTGACTTGGACGTGATCTCTGATATAACGAATCCTGGAACACAGACAATAGTCTTGTTGGTCTAGAGCGACCCATATATATAACTAGTTCAGGTATAAAGATACCGGTGACTTAATCCTAGTCAAAGTACCTCTCCATTTTGAATCACACAGGCGAGCAGAGAGCGACAAAATGACGAACTTCTAGATGATAGCATAAAGTTCGATACAAGAGGAATTACCTTATTTCGGAAAATCAACCACGAACATATGCCTCCAGGCAGGCTTGAATAATACTGGGAAATAGTCTAGTTAGCTAACTAACTCACAAAGACAACGTATTTCCCTCAGAAAATCACAAGACGCAGGTTGCGTCCGCTCGCTACTCAGACCATTTCTAAACTGCCCAGCTGGGCGGAACACACAGAACGAACTCCCAGTTTTTGACATGCGCAGAACTCATCTACGTGAGTATCAATTCACACAAAGCGATTTTAAGAACATTCGAGATAAAAGTCTTACACAGTCGCGCCTTTTATGGTCATGAACAGAAGCGTTAAGACATGTTTCAGACATCTACAACAGTTGACTGATACTACCAAATAAGGAGATATGGTCACGCTTCGTTCAAGAAATTATAGACCGAACGTGTCTCTATACAAGAGAAGGCAAACTCCTAAAAAATTGTAGTCTCAATAACTCGGGTCATGTCCCTTTGACTGTAAAAAACATAATACACATTTCAGTCAAAAAAATGATCATACATACGAAAAATGATCATACAAAGACTTTGGAAAAAGTAATTATTTGTGCGTAACAAGTATGATATAAAGTTAATAGACCCAACACCCATCTGTATGAGAGCCTATACGATTCCGTTCGCGAAGGAGAAAGCATTGAAAGAGGAGATCGATTATTTGTTGAAAGAAGGAATTATTTCTCACAGTGAATCTCCTTACAGTTCTAGTGTGGTTTTACTGAGAAGACCCTCTGGAGAACATCGTCTGTGTATAGATTACAAGAAACTGAATGCCGTCACAGAAAGTCAGGTGGATCCATTACCTGATACAAATCAGCTGTTTGCCAGGCTGAACAAGGCAAAATATTTTTCTAAGGTGTATCTTAGCAAAGGCTATTATCAATTTCCAGTAAAGCCTGAGGTTCGACCTTATTTAGCCTTTAGCACCTCGGAAGGCCATTATGAGTTCAACATGTTGCCGTTTGGCTTGAAAAATGCCCCGAGTGTGTTTTCCCGAATGATGAGAAAATTGTTGGATCCACTGAATAATCCATGTATAACAGATTTCATGGACGACATCCTTATTGCTACTGAAACATTCGAAGACCACATTAACTCTCTGAATATGCTATTCGATAGGCTCAGAGAAGCAAATTTGACTGCTAGACCAACCAAATGTTGTGTGGGTTGTAAAGAGCTGGAATTCTTGGGACACACAGTATATCAGGGAAGCATGACCCCTGACCCCAAGAACTTGGAGAAACTGCAGAGAGCACAGAGGCCCCACACAAAAAAAGATGTGAGATCTTTTGTCTCATTGTGTGGGTTTTATCAGAAATATATAAAGAACTTTAACTCTATATGTGCTCCTCTGACAGATTTAACTCATAAGGGACAGCCTGATACTATTATTTGGTCAGCGCAGTGTGAATTAGCATATCAAGAGTGAAAAGAAAAACTCACCAGCAAGCCGATATTGAAATTGTCTGATTTGAGTCAGGAATTTGTGGTGAGAACGGATGCCAGCAACATTGGATTAGGGGCAACATTATTGCAAAGGTCCACTTCACTTGATGGGGAATTAAACCGAGTTGCTTATGCTAGCCGCAAGTTGAATAAGGCGGAGCAAAACTATTCAACAAGTGAAAAAGAATGTTTAGCACTAATCTGGGCTATAAAAAAGTTCCAGATCTATCTCTATGGTAGGACATTTGTGGTGCAAACAGACCACCAGCCTCTCGTATTCTTATCACAAGCCAAGCATGAAAATGCACGTCTATTAAAGTGGTCGTTACTCATTCAACCTTATTCATTTACGATAGAATATATACCGGGCTCGCAAAATGTGGGAGCAGATTTTTTGAGCAGGCACCCGTTTGACGAAACTCAGAGTATTCAGAAAGTCTAATGAGTGCATTTGATCTATGTGTATCTCAGATCAGGAACTTGCATCAGAGCATGTTCTTTAGTGGGGAGATGTGTCGAAATATCTGAGATTACACCGCTCAAGATATATACATATATATATAAATAGGTATTTATAATGAAAAAATAATATATATATAATTTGTTCCGTATAAATACCTATATATATATATATATATATATATATATATATATAAATATAAATATATATATATCTATATATATATATATATCTATATATATATATATATATATATATATATATATATATATATATATATATATATAATATATATATTTATATATATATATATATATATATATATATATATATATATATATATATATATATATATATATATATATATATATATATACATATGTATATATCTTGAGCGGTGTAATCTCAGATATTACGACACATGTAGTTAGATTTGTGAATAAGAATATATACAGTTATAAATTGAATCATTTTGATGTAAATATTTTGATTGAGCATTTTGAGTTTCAATATTCCAGTATACACAAAATTGTGATACTGAAACAATACATTGTAAAAAATTAATTCACATTTAAAACTTAACTCTGGGTGTTGTTAATTACTTTTCCTATAGTCTTAGTTGTATTTGTTGTCATTTTAGTACAACAAATTTTACATTACCCTAGACATTAGATGTAGCTATCAGACATACTAGTCAAGAATAAGTCTGAATGAGATCATAAGGTGGTAGCAGAAAGGTACCCTGAAAACTCACCTTAAAAAATTGTTGGACTCAGGGGCCTTCACAGCTGACCTCATTCAGTACAATATAAATACATAACAACAACAAGTCATAACATCTAAATCCACCACATACTCTAGCAGTGATCTTGGCCACAGTAACCATTCTGTTACTCAATAGTGACATTTGTAATGTAAAAGACGCGCACCAGTGTGGTTTTTATGCTTCATGTCTCGAGGACGACCTCCGCCTAATCCGGTCCCAAGCCCGGCTGAAAAAGGAGGAGGGCGGCCTGCATATCCGTAAAATGTTGTTAAAGTTGACTTATATCCCACTTACTGCTCACTCTTCCAAATGTCTTCCAAGATTGCGTTTATCTATAATCACCTGTCCCAAACAGTCGAATCAGAAGCGATTATGCAATCTTAAGCAAACACTTCATGCTCTCATCTACCTGGAGCCAATGTGGTATTAACACGTTTAGTGATTCAATTTATCTCTCAGGGATGGGCAATACCCTTGCCTGGACATACAAAGTGAAGTGTGACAAATGGAAACAAAGACTCTAGTACGGAGTTCTGTGCGGCGAAAATGATAAATAATAGAAAGGGAAAGGGAGGGGGAAGAGAGGAAAATGGAAGAAAAATTGAACAGTCCAATTTCGTGACACGAGGGCAAAAAGCATCGAGGGATGTCACCAAAGGGGCGCATTCCCATGGTCTGTTATGACTGAAGGGGCTATTATTATCATTATATTTTTATAATAAAACAAACATTTGACAAAGCTCAAACGTTATTTACATATGTTGCTAAATGTGGCGAGTTTAACAATAACCGTTGATTATTTTTTTTGATAAACAAGACTGGTTTCCTGTTTAGTTCAAGGATAAACTGACATTGTACATGAATTTTAATATTTTCATTTTCTGCTCTACATCTACGTTTATTGTACATTTAATTTACATTTATTTGCAGTTGTGGTCTGTAGTGTGTGATGAATAGGAGAAGATTTGAGGGATGGGAACACCCTGTATCAGGTGTCATACACGTGTAACAGTTTTTAGATCACCAGAGCTGATTGATCACAGAAGGTAAAGGCTGGAGATCATAAAACACCTGGTATATATCATGTGAGAGACGGTATATGAATGATGACTTCAACAAAAATATAAACCATGAAGTTTAGAATTCCACAATCATTTATCTTTTTCTCTGCCTTACAGCCTTATGCCCCAGCTGTTACAACTCGTATCACGTTTTCTTCACCTTGTTGTACATATATATATATATATATATATATATATATATATATATATATATATATATATATATATATATATATATATATATATATATATATATATATATATATATATATATATATATATTTTAAGTATGCACTTCACTGACTATATTATTGTAACTTCGTGTTCATAGTTTTCTGAATACATTAGACAGAGATTGGAATATTACTCGAGTTTGTTATTACTTAAAGGTGTCCAAAAATGAAGCACGAACCATTTATAGTGTTCTCACCTTAGACGTGCGAGTCTATATTTAGAGTTTGCTCCTTCCAAATGTTTTTTGCGTCTGTCTCTATTTTTGTGTGTCTGCCTCTGTTTCTGTATATCTGCCTCTATTTTTTATATCTGCCTTTATTTTATGCCTGCCTCTATTTTTTTTCTAAGTCTGCCTCTATTTTGGGTCAGTTTTTATTTTAGGGTTTGCCTCTATTTGTTGTGACTGTCTCTAGTTTATTTGAGTCAGTCTCTATTTCTTGTCTGCATCTGTTTCTTTATATCAGCTTCTATTTCTTTATATATGCTTCTGTTTCTTTATTTCTGCCTCTGTTTCTTTATATCTACCTCTGTTTCTTTATATCTGCCTCTTTTTCTTTATATCTGCCTGTTGCTGTCTATTTGGCATACTTGTTTAAGACATCAACCTGTGTAATTCTTTTGATAGTCTAAGAAAGGGAACTGGTCATTTACGTTAGTGACAGGTTTGATTTATGGTTATCTTCCCCTTGTCTTATGTTGACCTGTGTTGGGAAGGTCTTAAATGGCTGAAAGTCTTAAGTCACTATTCACTTGACCATATACGGAGCGGCTTTGCCTCTCGCTTGAGGAAACGCCCTGGTCTGGTGTTAGTTTCGCTCAGGTCTGTGCTTATTGCACATGCGCAGGTTTTGGCGCAAAGACCGGGAGACTTCCGCCTTGGGAGTGTACCCTGGGCGTTGTGATCGGACAGAGGTCAGAAGATTTTTCCTTGCCATCTTTTCGGGGTTTGGAAGTTCATTGTATGACTGAGATATCATCTTTCCATCCCCTAGTTAATTCTGTATGCCAGGAATGAAAGTGTTGTGTTTAGTGCTTTCTAGATTCTGAAAGAAGGTAATAGGGTCATTTTTGATCTTTCGTATGCCTAGAGTATAGAAATACATTTTGGCGACATGTTGAACAGAGCTCACAGCTGATATGTTATATAGAGCCCCATTATTGGTGCTTGATACGGGATCCAAGACCAAGTCGTCTTTTAAACATTGGAAGCCCAGAGGAAGTTATCTACTTGGGTAACCCGCTATACAAGCGGTAGGATTGGCAGGAATATGTACACGGACAGATAAAACACTAAGGTTACCTTATATTTGAGCCCCACTACTTGCGGCCTGATGCTGTCGCCATAGAGGCCCGTTGTTACAGCCTTTATTCTTCATGAGAAGAAGTGCCTCGCATGTGATGCCAGAAGAAGTCATAACCTTTTGTTAGGCAATTGGAACCGCCTTTCCCGTGCGGTATATTTGCAAAGGGCTACCTGACGGGTTCTGTCAGGGTACCAGAACTTTAGAATATGAAAGCAGAACGTAGATTGACAGGCCATTATTGTTGGCATCATATATCTGAGCTGATGCGAAGTGTTAACCACCATTACCATCATGTAATGTCCATGATTCTTGTACCATTGACTGTGTCGTCCATACTATCGTACGTCGTATAATAAATATTGTGAAACGTCAGCAGCATTACCTACCTTCACTTACTTCTGCATGTGGGTGAGTGGGTTCAGTGTGCAGCTGTCCAAGAGCCTAAACGCATTCGCCTACACCCACGCTTACCACATCATTCCATATCATAATACAAGTACTACACGCCTGAAAACATGTATGCTGTTTGTGTGAGTGTCTTCATTACACCCTGGCAGCGCCTCACGCTGGTGACCTAGATATACACCGCAACATTGTACTGTCCAGGTGATAAAACGACACGCCCACTCGACCAACTTTAACATCACGACAAACAGACTTTTTACATCTGGTAGGCCAGATTCGTGGGTTTTCAGCTACACAGGACAGTGGTAAACAGGTCAACGACTGCTGACCCACATAAACACTGACGTTGGCATCTTTATGATATTGTTACATGGACCACAGCTGCTACAGACACTGGCGTTAATATCTTTATGATATTGCTACATGGACCACAGCTGCTACTGAAGAGAGTGACACTGATCTACTAATAAGCGTTCTACTGCAGTTCTACAGACGATGTCCATTTACTTGAGCGAGCAAGTCACATCGTTTGCTGTCAAGCTCTTATTGTAAACAATTCAGCTGTTTGTTTACATACTACAGTCTACAGACATTGGATCTTCCGGTCGCAACTGGTTGTCGAGACTGTAACAGTAGATGTACGTTTGAAGACCACTATATATTTTCGTCGTTCGGTAACCATCGACAGTGGATCTTCCAATCATTGCTGTTCTTATATTGTACTTCGGTGTTGACAAAAGGCCAGGATTGTACTTTAAGATAAGTGGCAGTTTGTTTTTGGAAACTGGGCCGTTATATTGAGTGTAACTGAGCCTTCTTTGCAACACATTCTATTATATGCTTTCTGTTTGTTACATGTTTAGATTAGTGTGTTTATTTTTGCGGGTTTGGTTGGGTCGGTGACTCTAATAGAATATCCCACCTAACCGAGGGTCTATTGTGAGCGTTCTTTAGGGAACTTATCGTGAATTTCCCAGTTGTGGAAATTTGTTGCGACTTTTGTTGCTGCGCGATATTTTTTGTAAGTTGTGACGAGATGTGTTAGTATCGTTTTCGTTATTTTTCTCCATTCTTCAGTTCTGTTCTGATTTGTTTGTATTTGTCTGCCTTCTCTTTTCTATTGTTTATTTCTATACACCTTTTTTGTTTATACACTGTGTTGTCATTGTGTTATTGTGATATTTCGCAGTTATCATTACAATTTTTTTGTAACATTTTCTTTAGTTTTGCTTTTCAGTTTAGTTGACCTCTGCGAATGTTTTCGATTGTCCAGATGTTTGTCTTTGTTTAATTAGTGTTGGATATTGTCGTCATATACAGTCTACATATATACTTGATCATGTACTATTATTAATATGATACACATTAGATACTGAGGTGATTGATGGTGACATTATAAACAGGGTAACTATACAAAGTCTTTGCCAAAGACGTGTCTCCCACTAAGATTGGGATATAGTGTATTATTATTTCAGAGGTATTGATAGCACATTATTGGACATAATGTCTACTTTAGATTACTTTATCCAGCAAGGGATAACCCTTGGCAAAACTGGTGATAAATTGGAAGAGTTTGCACTTACTCAGTACGACAACGCGCAAAAAGCTGAAGAGAAAAAACAAAAAGCTGAGGAGAAAAGATTGGAAAGAGAATTTGAAGAGAAAAAGTTACAGCGAGAAAGAGAAGCTGAAGAGATGAAAATTCAGCAGGAAAGAGAATTTGAAGAGAGAAAACAAGAGGCTGAAAATAAAAGATTAGACAGAGAAGCTGAAGACAAAAGGTTACAAAGTGAATCTGAGGAGAGAAAACAGAAAATGGAACATGAAGAAAAACTCTTAGCTTTGGAGATAGAGAAAACAAAAGTGATGAATATGAGTAGTTCTCAAGCGACTTATAGTAAAACAGATTATAATACTTATAAAGTAAAACTACCTCCTTTCAATGCTGCAAAGGACGATATAACGTTCTATCTTGATAGATTTGAACTTTCATGCGTATCGCATAAGGTAGATAAGGAAAAGTATTTCGGTCAGCTGTTGGATACACTTACAGGTGAACCATTAAATACTATTATGGCAATAGATGAACCTGACAAGACTAACTATGAAGTGGTCAGAGCAACTTTATTAAAGAGGTATCAACTTAAAGAAGATGATTATCGTCTTCGTTTTAAGACTATGTTACCAGAAACTGGAATAGAGTTCTCAGACTTTATTACAAAGATACGTCTTACTTTCACTAGATGGATTGAGTTGTCTAAGACTGAAAAAACATATGAAGCACTAGTGGACTTATTACTTAGGGACAAAGTAATGTCATCAGTTAGTGAGTCCTTTTTTGCCTTCATACATGAACGTAAACCTAAGAACATAAAAGACATGGAACAATACTGTTGCCAGTATGTCACTGCACACCCACAACAAACGATTAGTAATTCTAAGATTAAAGAGGGTTTGCACGTGGCTTCTGCGACACCATATGGGCCTAATTTTCAGGGTAAATTTAAAGGTAATAAACGCAACCTTGATAAGAAAAGTAATCGTAATTACGGACAGGATCAGGGTGATCCATCCCACAGTGGTTCGTCTTCAAAGAACTGGAGGCGATCTGACAGCCCTCGTAGCTTTGGTTCCGCCAATTTTTGGAACTTTCGTAGGGGTAGTCACAATAGAAACTATCCTAGCTATCATAATTTTGCAGGGAAACAGCAAAGTCAATCTGGTAGATATTCTAATCAAAGAGTAAATCACAATCACAATTGTGAAAACTGCAGTGCAGACCAAAGCAAAAAGTCAAATAACAATAATTCCAGAGGACATAATAGTCGGGGTAGATGGCAACACAACAATAATAGATCATGTCATCATGGTAACTGTGCTTAACAAGAGTCACAGGTAGTTAGTAATGAATCTAATGATAATAAAGCTAACCATAGTGCTGTCACATGTTCTGCCTTCGATTATGGGAGAGCATCTCAATGCCCTCAGTGCACTACTTTGTTTGAACCGACTACCATATCTACCTTGAGTTGTGGCCATCCTCTACCCGCTCTTCATGCCGCAGCGGCGCATGACGGGAGAGGATCTCTTCTCCTACATAGAGGTCTTGTGAATAAAAATCCAGTCTCAGTTCTCTTTGATTCTGGATGTACTACTATTGGGGTTAAACAATCCCTCGTAGATCCTTCCTGTGCCACTGGAAAAGTGATCAAATGTGTAACATTTGATGGCACAGTAGAAAAATACTCGACTGCTATCATAAACATAGCTACTCCTTTCTTTACGGGAGATGTCCACGCGTGTCTGCTACCGAATCCTATTGCGGATCTTATCGTCGGGCGTATACACGGGGTTAAGGAATGTACCCCGCAGCAAATTATTGCCTGAGAAGAACAAAATATGGAAACTGCTAATGCAGTTGTCACAAGAGCACAGGCTCAGAATATGCCTCCGTCTTCATCGACAGAAGGTGATGAAGTACTTGAGCTAGATAATCATTCGGTAATTTCGCGTGAATCTTTTATAAAAAGTCAACAAGAGGACACTTCTTTAAAAAAATTCTTCCTTCTGGTTAAAGATGGTGATCCAAATCAGAACACAAATCGCAAATCCTGGATCACTATGACGAATGGTGTACTAGTGCGTATGGTACAACACTCAGACACGTCTATGCATTCCCAAATTCTTGTAACCAAAAATATGAGAGCTCGTATACTGCAACATGCTCACGACTCCCAATGCGCTAGTCATATGGGATTTTCACGTACTAAGTCGAGAGTTCTTGCAGCTTTCTTTTGGCCATTCGTAAATAGAGACATACGCCTTTATTGCCACTCGTGCAAAGTATGTCAAAAAGTCAAGTCGAAAGGTCCTCGCCATGCAGCACCTATCCAGGCTGCGGCCATTCCTATTCGTCCGTTTCAAAAAATGGCGATAGATATAATTGGTCCTTTTAAAATCAAATCAGCCAGAGGACACCAATTTATTCTTACATGCGTAGACATGTGTACTCGTTGGCCAGAGGCCATACCTCTTAAGAGAATTTCTACTGCCGATATTGCAGACGCTCTTTGGCTGATATTTTCACGTCTGAGATTTCCTAGAGAAATCTTGTCAGACCATGGCACCCAACTGATATCTGACACTATGTCACAAGTGATGTCTACTCTTAATATTGAAACGTCTTTGAGTAGCATCTATCATCCGATGTCTAATGGGTTAGTCGAACGTCTCAATAGAACCCTCAAAAATTTACTTGGGAAGATAACTGAGTATCATCCTCAGGAGTGGGATAGAGTCTTACCCACGGCTCTCTTTGCATACAGAGAGGTTCCTAATGAACACACCGGGTTTTCTCCTTTTGAGCTCGTCTTTGGCGCGCGTCCGCGCGGCCCTATGTCTTTGCTTCACGATCTTATAGCTGCCGATGATATCAGTGATGACACGCAATCTTCTTATGAATATGTCATTGCACTCAGGCAGAAAATCATTGAAGCATGCAAATTAGCAACTTCTGCATCGGAATTTGCTAAAGAAAAGGCAAGGCAATTTGCGAATAAAAATAGATGCCTACGACAACTTTGTCCTGGTGACAAAGCATTTGTATTACTCCCTACTAGGGAAAATAGATTTCTCATTGGATGGAAAGGTCCTTTTATGATTGTCTCTAAAATTTCTGATGTCGACTACGTTGTCGATATAGACGGGAAACATAAAACCTTTCATATAAACATGCTTACAGAAATTTTTGAACGTCCAGAGTACTTGCAACCTATCTTTCAAGCGATGGTCGACACTCCAGTCCCTCATGGTTATTACTCATCTCTGTCAATGATACAGGATGAAGAATCTACTTTCTCAGACGTTAATCTTCCTCTTCCGATGGTTCCACTTCATTCTATGGAATCAAGGAAAAACGTTACTATTTCTCCTAGATTGTCTACTGAGGAACAGCTACAAGTCTATTCCACGTTACAAACATTTCAGGATGTTCTCACGGACATTCCTGGATACACATCAGTCATTAAGCATAACATAATACTTACTGACCATACTCCTATCAGGGTCAGACCATACCCTATTCCTATTCATTTCCAAACACAGGTCGAGAAAGAATTGGATGAAATGATACAGTTAGGGATAATTGAACCATCCAATTCGGCATACTCGTCGTTTATGGTTATTGTTCGAAAGAAAGACAATAACATACGCCTTTGCGTCGATTACCGTAAACTAAACCAAGTAACGAAATTCGATGCTGAACCTATGCCTCTATTGGATGAGCTACTTATTAGACTTTCTAACTCTCGTTTCTTTACCAAACTCGACTTGTCTAAAGGTTATTGGCAAATTCCTTTAACTGAACGAGCCATACCTCTCACTGCTTTCTCTACACCCAAGGGCTTATTCCAATGGAACTTCATGCCTTTCGGCCTTATGAATGCCCCGGCTACATTCGTACGCAAGATGCGTCGAATTCTTTCTCATCGTTCAGATGTTATTGCATAATTGGACGATATCTGTCTTTTTAGTGATTCTTGGAAAGATCACTATTTGGGTTTATGTGAACTGCTGTCTACTCTGCGCGAGCATAACTTGACAGCTAAACCCTCTAAAGCCTATGTTGGATTTAGTGAAATTTCTTTTCTTGAGCACCGTGCTGGTCATGGTCTCTTGAAGACAGAAGACCACAACACTTCTAAGATACTGAACATCACTATTCCTAAGACAAAGAAACAGATCCGTAGTCTCTTAGGACTAATACAGTTCTACGGAAGATTCATTCAGAATCTTTCTTCTAATACGGCAACACTCTCAACCCTATTAAAGAAAGGGTCTTCTAATGTGGTGCGCTGGTCACAAGAATGCCAATCTTCATTGGATCAGATTAAATCATTATTTTCATCTCCTCCTATATTAAGACTACCTACAGCTGATAAGACATTTGTTCTTCGTAGTGACGCCTCATCGACAGGGATCGGGGCGGCACTGATGCAAGAGTATTCAGACACTCTGCATCCTGTTATGTATGTCTCGAGGAAACTGAATGCGGCAGAAAGGAATTATTCCGTTCTAGATCGAGAATTATTGGCTATGGTCTGGGCGATTCATAAACTTCAAAGATTCCTTCTCGGCGCGCATTTCATAGTAGAAACCGACCAAAAAGCTCTCACAGCTATGCAAAGTAAGGATTTGAAGAGCTCAAGATCCACTCGATATGCTATAGCTCTTCAACCTTTTCATTTCACGGTACGAGCTATCCGTGGTTCGGATAATGTGATGGCAGACATACTGTGGCGATGCCCACATGAATCTACTTAAGTCTCATGTCTAGATCTCCTGATACATATCTAGATTTATGACTGTACCTTACAATAACATGCTACTAGCACATTTGTTGTCACTTTACTTAAATTCATTGTTATGAATTGAATGATTTCTTTCTCTGTTACCGTTCTTGGTATAACAGAGAAGGTTTAGTTATCACGATATAAAGGTCGGAAATTATTACGGCCACACTTAATAAGGTAGAAATGTAATAGTGACTATGATACATTATAACATTCTAAGAATTGTGTTATTTATATTGTTCTCAGCAAACCAGTACTTTGTCCGGGAATGCCGTCACAGATTTATCTTGATGCATTATGACTTCCATGCTGTTCATTTGGATGCTGCTTACAAGCGACCTCCGGACAAGGCTTCTGAAATTATCGCCTGTTAGTTTGAATGTATACTTATATAGTCATATTGATGTTAAATTACTGTATAAATATTTTATTGATCAACCATTAGATAATAATGAGTTTAGGGCATTAGTCTTTGAAAGATTTCTATGCTAATTTGATACATAATGACATTCACCATTGCTTCTCATATTGATATGATTTTTCTTGAGAGGTATGTAATTTTTCTTAGCATTGCCAGTACCTTTGGGTTTTTTGGGTGGCACCTCCCCGGATATATTTTATTTGGAGAAAATACATTTTCTCTTGTCTTGTGAGATATCTTTTGTTCTCACCAGAAGGCTTATTGTACGTCGATTGGGTCTGACATTATGTCTTTATATTTATGTTGATCCTTTCATCGGCGCATCATTCATGCGTCGTGAGCTTGTTGCATCTTGCTCAATGATGTATTTCCCAAAAAAATGTTTATTTTTTTTCCAGGGGGGTGCGGTAATCTGTTGCTGTCTATTTGGCATACTTGTTTAAGACATCAACCTGTGTAATTCTTTTGATAGTCTAAGAAAGGGAACTGGTCATTTACGTTAGTGACAGGTTTGATTTATGGTTATCTTCCCCTTGTCTTATGTTGACCTGTGTTGGGAAGGTCTTAAATGGCTGAAAGTCTTAAGTCACTATTCACTTGACCATATACGGAGCGGCTTTGCCTCTCGCTTGAGGAAACGCCCTGGTCTGGTGTTAGTTTCGCTCAGGTCTGTGCTTATTGCACATGCGCAGGTTTTGGCGCAAAGACCGGGAGACTTCCGCCTTGGGAGTGTACCCTGGGCGTTGTGATCGGACAGAGGTCAGAAGATTTTTCCTTGCCATCTTTTCGGGGTTTGGAAGTTCATTGTATGACTGAGATATCATCTTTCCATCCCCTAGTTAATTCTGTATGCCAGGAATGAAAGTGTTGTGTTTAGTGCTTTCTAGATTCTGAAAGAAGGTAATAGGGTCATTTTTGATCTTTCGTATGCCTAGAGTATAGAAATACATTTTGGCGACATGTTGAACAGAGCTCACAGCTGATATGTTATATAGAGCCCCATTATTGGTGCTTGATACGGGATCCAAGACCAAGTCGTCTTTTAAACATTGGAAGCCCAGAGGAAGTTATCTACTTGGGTAACCCGCTATACAAGCGGTAGGATTGGCAGGAATATGTACACGAAAAGATAAAGCACTAAGGTTACCTTATATTTGAGGCCCACTACTTGCGGCCTGAGGCTGTCGCCATAGAGGCCAGTTTTTACATCCTTTATTCTTCTTGAGAAGAAGTGCCTAGCATGTGATGCCAGAAGAAGTCATAACCTTTTGTTAGGCAATTGGAACCGCCTTTCCCGTGCGGTATATTTGCAAAGGGCTACCTGACGGGTTCTGTCAGGGTACCAGAACTTTAGAATATGAAAGCAGAACGTAGATTGACAGGCCATTATTGTTGGCATCATATATCTGAGCTGATGCGAAGTGTTAACCACCATTACCATCATGTAATGTCCATGATTCTTGTACCATTGACTGTGTCGTCCATACTATCGTACGTCGTATAATAAATATTGTGAAACGTCAGCAGCATTACCTACCTTCACTTACTTCTGCATGTGGGTGAGTGGGTTCAGTGTGCAGCTGTCCAAGAGCCTAAACGCATTCGCCTACACCCACGCTTACCACATCATTCCATATCATAATACAAGTACTACACGCCTGAAAACATGTATGCTGTTTGTGTGAGTGTCTTCATTACACCCTGGCAGCGCCTCACGCTGGTGACCTAGATATACACCGCAACATTGTACTGTCCAGGTGATAAAACGACACGCCCACTCGACCAACTTTAACATCACGACAAACAGACTTTTTACATCTGGTAGGCCAGATTCGTGGGTTTTCAGCTACACAGGACAGTGGTAAACAGGTCAACGACTGCTGACCCACATAAACACTGACGTTGGCATCTTTATGATATTGTTACATGGACCACAGCTGCTACAGACACTGGCGTTAATATCTTTATGATATTGCTACATGGACCACAGCTGCTACTGAAGAGAGTGACACTGATCTACTAATAAGCGTTCTACTGCAGTTCTACAGACGATGTCCATTTACTTGAGCGAGCAAGTCACATCGTTTGCTGTCAAGCTCTTATTGTAAACAATTCAGCTGTTTGTTTACATACTACAGTCTACAGACATTGGATCTTCCGGTCGCAACTGGTTGTCGAGACTGTAACAGTAGATGTACGTTTGAAGACCACTATATATTTTCGTCGTTCGGTAACCATCGACAGTGGATCTTCCAATCATTGCTGTTCTTATATTGTACTTCGGTGTTGACAAAAGGCCAGGATTGTACTTTAAGATAAGTGGCAGTTTGGTTTTGGAAACTAGGCCGTTATATTGTGTGTAACGGAGCCTTCTTTGCAACACATTATATTATATGCTTTCTGTTTTGTTACATGTTTAGATTAGTGTGTTTATTTTTGCGGGTTTGGTCTGGTCGGTGACTCCAATAGAATATCCCACCTAACCGAGGGTCTATTGTGAGCGTTCTTTAGGGAACTTATCGTGAATTTCCCAGTTGTGGAAATTTGTTGCGACTTTTGTTGCTGCGCGATATTTTTTGTTAGTTGTGACGAGATGTGTTAGTGTCGTTTTCGTTATTTTTCTCCATTCTTCAGTTCTGTTTTGATTTGTTTGTATTTGTCTACCTTCTCTTTTATATTGTTTATTTCTATACACCTTTTCTGTTTATACACTGTGTTGTCATAGTATTATTGTGAAATTTCGCAGTTATCATTACAATTTTTTGTAACATTTTCTTTAGTTTTGCTTTTTAGTTTAGTTGACCTCTGCGAATGTTTTCGATTGTCCAGATGTTTGTCTTTGTTTAATTAGTGTTAGATATTGTTGTCATATACAGTCTACATATATACTTGGTCATGTACTATTATTAATATGATACACATTAGATACTGAGGTGATTGATGGTGACATTATAAACAGGGTAACTATACAAAGTCTTTGCAAAAGACTTGTCTCCCACTAAGATTGGGATATTGTGTATTATTATTTCAGAGGTATTGATAGCACATTATTGGACATAATGTCTACATTGGATTACTTTATCCAGCAAGGGATAACCCTTGGCAAAACTGGTGAGAAATTGGAAGAGTTTGCACTTACTCAATACGACAAGGTGCAAAAAAGCTGAAGAGAAAAAACAAAAAGCTGAGGAGAAAAGATTGGAAAGAGAAGCTGAAGAGAAAAAGTTACAGCGAGAAAGAGAAGCTGAAGAGATGAAAATTCAGCAGGAAAGAGAATTTGAAGAGAAAAAACAAGAGGCTGAGAATAAAAGATTAGACAGAGAAGCTGAAGAGAGAAAGTTACAAAGAGAGTATGAGGAGAGAAAACAGAAAATGGAACATGAAGAAAAACTCTTAGCTTTGGAGATAGAGAAAATAAAAGTGATGAATATGAGTAGTTCTCAAGCAACTTCTAGTAAGACAGATCATAATACTTATAAAGTAAAACTACCTCCTTTCAATGCTGCAAAGGACGATATAACGTTCTATCTTGATAGATTTGAACTTTCATGCATATCGCATAAGGTAGATAAGGAAAAGTATGTCGGTCAACTGTTGGATACACTTACAGGTGAACCATTAAATACTATAATGGCAATAGATGAACCTGACAAGACTAACTATGAAGTGGTCAGAGCAACTTTATTAAAGAGGTATCAACTTAAAGAAGATGATTATCGTCTTCGTTTTAAGACTATGTTACCAGAAACTGAGGTAGAGTTATCAGACTTTATTACAAAGATACGTCTTACTTTCACTAGATGGATTGAGTTGTCTAAGACTGAAAAAACATATGAAGCACTAGTGGACTTATTACTTAGGGACAAAGTAATGTCATCAGTTAGTGAGTCCTTTCTTGCCTTCATACATGAACGTAAACCTAAGAACATAAAAGACATGGAACAATACTGTTGCCAGTATGTCACTGCACACCCACAACAAACGATTAGTAATTCTAAGATTAAAGAGGGTTTGCCCGTGGCTTCTGCGACACCATATGGGCCTAATTTTCAGGGTAAATTTAAAGGCAATAAACGCAACTTTGATAAGAAAAGTAATCGTAATTACGGACAGGATCAGGGTGATCCATCCCACAGTGGTTCGTCTTCAAAGAACTGGAGGCGATCTGACAGCCCTCGTAACTTTGGTTCCACTAATTTTGGGAACTTTCGTAGTGGTAGCCACAATGGAAACTATCCTAGCTATCATAATTTTGCAGGGAAACAGCAAAGCCAATCTGGTAGATATTCTAATCAAAGAGTAAATCACAATCACAATTGTGAAAACTGCGGTGCAAACCAAAGCAAAAAGTCAAATAACAATAATTCCAGAGGACATAATAGTCGGGGTAGATGGCAACACAACAATAATAGATCATGTCATCATGCTAACTGTGCTCAACAAAAGTCACAGGTAGTTAGTAATGAATCTAATGATAATAAAGCTAACCCTAGTGCTGTCACATGTTCTGCCTTCGATTATGGGAGAGCATCTCAATGCCCTCAGTGCACTACTTTGTTTGAACCTACTACCATATCTACCTTGAGTTGTGGCCATCCTCTACCCGCTCTTCATGCCGCAGCGGCGCATGACGGGAGAGGATCTCTTCTCCTACATAGAGGTCTTGTGAATAAAAATCCAGTCTCAGTTCTCTTTGATTCTGGATGTACTACTATTGTGGTTAAACAATCTCTCGTAGATCCTTCTTGTGCCACTGGAAAAGTGATCAAATGTGTAACATTTGGTGGCACAGTAGAAAAATACTCGACTGCTATCATACACATAGCTACTCCTTTCTTTACGGGAGATGTCCACGCGTGTCTGCTACCGAATCCTATTGCGGATCTTATCGTCGGGCGTATACACGGGGTTAAGGAATGTACCCCGCAGCAAATTGTTGCCTGGGAAGAACAAAATATGGAAACTGCTAATGCAGTTGTCACAAGAGCACAGGCTCAGAATATGCCTCCGTCTTCATCGACCGAAGGTGATGAAGTACTTGAGCAAGATAATCATTCGGTAATTTCGCGTGACTCTTTTATAAAAAGTCAACAAGAGGACACTTCTTTAAAAAAATTCTTCCTTCTGGTTAAAGATGGTGATCCAAATCAGAACACAAATCGCAAATCCTGGATCACTATGAAGAATGGTGTACTAGTGCGTATGGTACAACACTCAGACATGTCTATGCATTCCCAAATTCTTGTACCCAAAAGTATGAGAGCTCGTATACTGCAACATGCTCACGACTCCCAATGCGCTGGTCATATGGGATTTTCACGTATTAATCGAGAGTTCTTGCAGCTTTCTTTTGGCCATTCGTAAATAGAGACATACGTCTTTATTACCGCTCGTGCAAGGTATGTCAAGAAGTCAAGTCGAAAGATCCTCGCCATGTAGCACCTATCCAGGCTGCGGACATTTCTATTCGTCCGTTTCAAAAAATGGCGATAGATATTATTGGTCCTTTTAAAATCAAATCAGCCAGAGGACACCAATTTATTCTTACATGCGTAGACATGTGTACTCGTTGGCCAGAGGCCATACCTCTTAAGAGAATTTCTACTGCCGATATTGCAGACGCTCTTTGGCTGATATTTTCACGTCTGAGATTTCCTAGAGAAATCTTGTCAGACCATGGCACCCAACTGATATCTGACACTATGTCACAAGTGATGTCTACTCTTAATATTGAAAGGTTTTTGAGTAGCATCTATCATCCAATGTCTAATGGGTTAGTCGAACGTCTCAATAGAACCCTCAAAAATTTACTTGGGAAGATAACTGAGTATCATCCTCAGGAGTGGGATAGAGTCTTACCCACGGCTCTCTTTGCATACAGAGAGGTTCCTAATGAACACACCGGGTTTTCTCCTTTTGAGCTCGTCTTTGGCGCGCGTCCGCGCGGCCCTATGTCTTTGCTTCACGATCTTATAGCTGCCGATGATATCAGTGATGACACGCAATCTTCTTATGAATATGTCATTGCACTCAGGCAGAAAATCATTGAAGCATGCAAATTAGCAACTTCTGCATCGGAATTTGCTAAAGAAAAGGCAAGGCAATTTGCGAATAAAAATAGATGCCTACGACAACTTTGTCCTGGTGACAAAGCATTTGTATTACTCCCTACTAGGGAAAATAGATTTCTCATTGGATGGAAAGGTCCTTTTATGATTGTCTCTAAAATGTCTGATGTCGACTATGTTGTCGATGTAGACGGGAAACATAAAACCTTTCATATAAACATGCTTACAGAATTTTTTGAACGTCCAGAGTACTTGCAACCTATCTTTCAAGCGATGGTCGACACTCCAGTCCCTCATGGTTATTACTCATCTCTGTCAGTGATACAGGATGAAGAATCTACTTTCTCAGACGTTAATCTTCCTCTTCCGATGGTTCCACTTCATTCTATGGAATCAAGGAAAAACGTTACTATTTCTCCTAGATTGTCTACTGAGGAACAGCTACAAGTCTATTCCACGTTACAAACATTTCAGGATGTTCTCACGGACATTCCTGGACACACATCAGTCATTAAGCATAACATAATACTTACTGACCATACTCCTATCAGGGTCAGACCATACCCTATTCCTATTCATTTCCAAACACAGGTCGAGAAAGAATTGGATGAAATGATACAGTTAGGGATAATTGAACCATCCAATTCGGCATACTCGTCGTTTATGGTTATTGTTCGAAAGAAAGACAATAACATACGCCTTTGCGTCGATTACCGTAAACTAAACCAAGTAACGAAATTCGATGCTGAACCTATGCCTCTATTGGATGAGCTACTTATTAGACTTTCTAACTCTCGTTTCTTTACCAAACTCGACTTGTCTAAAGGTTATTGGCAAATTCCTTTAACTGAACGAGCCAAACCTCTCACTGCTTTCTCTACACCCAAGGGCTTATTCCAATGGAACTTCATGCCTTTCGGCCTTATGAATGCCCCGGCTACATTCGTACGCATGATGCGTCGAATTCTTTCTCATCGTTCAGATGTTATTGCATAATTGGACGATATCTGTCTTTTTAGTGATTCTTGGAAAGATCACTATTTGGGTTTATGTGAACTGCTGTCTACTCTGCGCGAGCATAACTTGACAGCTAAACCCTCTAAAGCCTATGTTGGATTTAGTGAAATTTCTTTTCTTGAGCACCGTGCTGGTCATGGTCTCTTGAAGACAGAAGACCACAACACTTCTAAGATACTGAACATCACTATTCCTAAGACAAAGAAACAGATCCGTAGTCTCTTAGGACTAATACAGTTCTACGGAAGATTCATTCAGAATCTTTCTTCTAATACGGCAACACTCTCAACCCTATTAAAGAAAGGGTCTTCTAATGTGGTGCGCTGGTCACAAGAATGCCAATCTTCATTGGATCAGATTAAATCATTATTTTCATCTCCTCCTATATTAAGACTACCTACAGCTGATAAGACATTTGTTCTTCGTAGTGACGCCTCATCGACAGGGATCGGGGCGGCACTGATGCAAGAGTATTCAGACACTCTGCATCCTGTTATGTATGTCTCGAGGAAACTGAATGCGGCAGAAAGGAATTATTCCGTTCTAGACCGAGAATTATTGGCTATGGTCTGGGCGATTCATAAACTTCAAAGATTCCTTCTCGGCACGCATTTCATAGTAGAAACCGACCAAAAAGCTCTCACAGCTATGCAAAGTAAGGATTTGAAGAGCTCAAGATCCACTCGATATGCTATAGCTCTTTAACCTTTTCATTTCACGGTACGAGCTATCCGTGGTTCGGATAATGTGATGGCAGACATACTGTGGCGATGCCCACATGAATCTACTTAAGTCTCATGTCTAGATCTCCTGATACATATCTAGATTTATGACTGTACCTTACAATAACATGCTACTAGCACATTTGTTGTCACTTTACTTAAATTCATTGTTATGAATTGAATGATTTCTTTCTCTGTTACCGTTCTTGGTATAACAGAGAAGGTTTAGTTATCACGATATAAAGGTCGGAAATTATTACGGCCACACTTAATAAGGTAGAAATGTAATAGTGACTATGATACATTATAACATTCTAAGAATTGTGTTATTTATATTGTTCTCAGCAAACCAGTACTTTGTCCGGGAATGCCGTCACAGATTTATCTTGATGCATTATGACTTCCATGCTGTTCATTTGGATGCTGCTTACAAGCGACCTCCGGACAAGGCTTCTGAAATTATCGCCTGTTAGTTTGAATGTATACTTATATAGTCATATTGATGTTAAATTACTGTATAAATATTTTATTGATCAACCATTAGATAATAATGAGTTTAGGGCATTAGTCTTTGAAAGATTTCTATGCTAATTTGATACATAATGACATTCACCATTGCTTCTCATATTGATATGATTTTTCTTGAGAGGTATGTAATTTTTCTTAGCATTGCCAGTACCTTTGGGTTTTTTGGGTGGCACCTCCCCGGATATATTTTATTTGGAGAAAATACATTTTCTCTTGTCTTGTGAGATATCTTTTGTTCTCACCAGAAGGCTTATTGTACGTCGATTGGGTCTGACATTATGTCTTTATATTTATGTTGATCCTTTCATCGGCGCATCATTCATGCGTCGTGAGCTTGTTGCATCTTGCTCAATGATGTATTTCCAAAAAAAAATGTTTATTTTTTTTCCAGGGGGGTGCGGTAATCTGTTGCTGTCTATTTGGCATAATTGTTTAAGACATCAACCTGTGTAATTCTTTTGATAGTCTAAGAAAGGGAACCGGTGATTTACGTTAGTGACAGGTTTGATTCATGGTTATCTTCCCCTTGTCTTATGTTGACCTGTGTTGGGAAGGTCTTAAATAGCTATCATGTCTTAAGTCACTATTCATTTGACCATATACGGAGCGGCTTTGCCTCTCGCTTGAGGAAACGCCCTGGTCTGGTGTTAGTTTCGCTCAGGTCTGTGCTCATTGCACATGCGAAGGTTTTGGCGCAAAGACCGGGAGACTTCCGCCTTGGGAGTGTACCCTGGGCGTTGTGATCGGACAGAGGTCCGAAGATTTTTCCTTGCCAAATTTTCGGGGATTTGGAAGTTCATTGTATGACTGAGATGTCATCTTTCCTTCCCCTAGTTAATTCTGTATGCCAGGAATGGTAGTGTTGTGTTTAGTGCTTTCTAGGATTCTGAAAGAAGGTAATAGGGTCATTTTTGATCTTTCGTATGCCTAGAGTATAGAAATACATTTTGACGACATGTTGAACAGAGCTCACAGCTGATATGTTATATAGAGCCCCATTATTGGTGCTTGATACGGGATCCAAGACCAAGTCGTCTTTTGAACATTGGAAGCCCAGAGGAAGTTATCTACTTGGGTAACCCGCTATACAAGCGGTAGGATTGGCAGGAATATGTACACGGAAAGGTAAAACACTAAGGTTACCTTATATTTGAAGCCCACTACTTGCGACCTGATGCTGTCGCCATAGAGGCCCGTTGTTACGGCCTTTATTCTTCATGAGAAGAAGTGCCTGGCATGTGATGCCAGAAGAAGTCATAACCTTTTGTTAGGCAATTGGAACCGCCTTTCCCGTGCGGTATATTTGCAAAGGGGTACCTGACAGGTTCTGTCAGGGTACCAGAACTTTAGTATATGAAAGCAGAACGTAGATTGACAGGCCATTATTGTTGGCATCATATATCTGAGCTGATGTGAAGTGTTAACCACCATTACCATCAAGTAATGTCCATGATTCTTGTACCATTGACTGTGTCGTCCATACTATCGTAGGTCGTATAATAAATACTGTGAAACGTCAGCAGCATTACCTACCTTTACTGACTTCTGCATGTGGGTGAGTGGGTTCAGTGTGCAGCTGTCCAAGAGCCTAAACGCATTCGCCTACACCCACACTTACCACATCATTCCACATCATAATACAAGTACTACACGCCTGAAAACATGTATGCTGTTTGTGTGAGTGTCTTCATTACACCCTGGCAGCGCCTCACGCTGGTGAATTAGATATACACCGCAACATTGTACTGTCCAGGTGATAAAACGACACGCCCACTCGACCAACTTTAACATCACGACAAACAGACTTTTACACTGCATCTGTTTCTTTATATCTGCCTCTGTTTCTTTATATCTGCCTCTGTTTCTTTATATCTGCCTCTATTTTTATATCTGCCTCTGTTTCTTTATATCTGCTTCTGTTTCTTTATATCTGCCACTGTTTTTTTATATCTGCCTCTGTTTCTTTATATGTGCTTCTGTTTTTTCTATATCTGCCTCTGTTTTTTTTATATCTGACTCTGTTTCTTTATATCTGCCTCTGTTTCTTTATATCTGCCTCTGTTTTTTTATATACGTATCTGTTTCGTTATATCTGCCTCTGTTTCTTTATACCTGCCTTTTTTTAAAATATTGTACTGAAATGGATCTGTGTAAATACCACGCTCAAACTTCCTGCTTAAAAACCAGTCCGCGTATTTTTTTAAAATTATATTTATAACTACAATATTTGAAATTTGTCTGAGGGGCAAAGTCCATTTACCGCTAAAAATTTAACTAGAGAATTTGAATTTTTCTACTACCACAGGTTAAAAGTTACTACCCCCATATACAAAAACTCCAACCCTAATATTTATCGAAGGACGTAGTCAAAATTAACAACCAATCAAATTGTTACCTCGTTTTGGTAGAGACAAGAAATCTTGGTTGTAGTGGCAAAAATGCCGATTCTGTGCTTTTGACCAAAATTAAATAATTTATTTCTCAATAACTATAGGGAATAAGAATGAAAGGGATATCTTGAATTATAGCGCTGATATTGATTAATATAGTAACCTAAAGATTCCCACTTAATAAAATTATCTTGACTTAGAAAAATTTAATTTAGTGATATTTTAGATCAGGTTAGAACTACACTTAATTACAAAACAATTACCCAGATGAAACTGTTAAGGAATAACCAAAGGAAGATTAGATAGAACGATAGAAGTCAGTTGGCCGTTTAATTATCACTTTTGATATTTGAAATCGGTACATAAAAAACTGATATATATATATAATATACCAATTTAATCAGACGAACGAACACACTTACAAATCGCTCTAGTTAAAATCCAAAAATAGTTAATTTTTTTTTACTCGACTTCTGATTGGTTAGGGGTAGGGTAATAAAATTTACAACTACTTGAAAAATCAGGCCTTTGTAGTTTGAAACGCCATTTGAAAAACTATCAAGTACTGCCAAGTTGAGATCAGCGGGAAAGCCTTGTGACCAAGCTTTTGCCGTCTGGACGATAAAGCAGTCTGAAAGCCTATTTACTGCTAGTCAAGCTTGTGCATGTGTTATTATTCTTTACTTGGGGTAAGACATAAGTTTATTTGTAATATATTGACATGTAGGACACCGGCGGTGTGTGCCCTATTTTATTTCGATACTGCCAATTGGGAGAGGTTACGACGACCTAAGTAGGAATGTGTCTAAAAGCAGACTTATTGGGAAGTGAAAAATAAATGTGTTGGTAAATTTGCCATAAAATTTTGCGACTGTAAGTCCAGGAGAAAATAAATTGATAGTGGCTTCTGGAGTGACACAGTGTTCAAATAACATGTGAAACCATGCATAGAATGTTTGAAGAAGTAATTAACAGGTCACAAAATATATTTGTACACCCCTGCTGATTCTATGGAAGACAATCAATGCTTCAGGAACAGTGACTTTGATGCCATATGGGGAAAATAATGAAAACACAGGACTGAGTGTAGTCAAGGAAACATAGTGTCTGGTGCAAATTGATCAGCACACATGGCTGACCCCAGGTAAGATACTATTGATTATTTGTGGAATTGTTATAGACAGGCTCTAAAGTGGGGGAAATTTTCCTTCTTATTCCAGGGTTGTATTACCAGTTACAAAGTTGTTGCAGTAAACCTGGAGAAGATAGAACCTGTGGGCAGTGAATGCTTACAATATACCTGGAAGCTACATGCTGTATCTTCATTCAGGAGGCAACACTATTTGATTGATCTTGTAGATTCTGGAGCCAAAAGCATCAGACAGGCTGACCAGATAAGTCCCTCAGTACGGGCACATGATAGTTCATCGCAATTCCATCCACAATAATAAAAAGAATTTCCTGGGGAGTGATGTAAAGAACAGACTCTCAAATAACTGACTAGTGTTAATAACAAGCATTGAAATCAGACTGTGGGATACCCATTACAGTGACCTTTCCTGTTACAAGTGATGGACAAAGTTTCCACCTTATTCATTTATATTCTGTAAATAAAAATTTTCTTGATTTAACAATTCCTGTCCCAAAAGATTGAGGTACAGGAAGATTAAAATTATATATATATATATATATATATATATATATATATATATATATATATATATATATATATATATATATATATATATATATATATATATATATATATATATATATATATATATATATATATATATATATAAGAGATAGGAAACTCTTTACAAAGCGATACAACAGGAAGCAATCTGATCATCAGAAGGAGTCCCCCCATCCGACAAGTGTTTCGGCCCGATTACTCCTTTACACTCTAAGGTGGGCGGGCCCACTTGGGTCATGACTCCCAAGCGTCTCAGCTTCCTGATGTCTTGTATCAAAAATGAACCCATTTCACTTATGGTAGCAACTTTTAAATCCACAACGCCAGCCGTGGAGGCAATTGTGAAAGTAACAAAGAGAAGACAAATTATTCCGTTCGTTCCGTCGCCCTTCACAACTAAGGATACACACTGAGACACTAGCGAGCAGCCGACGAGCCTTAGCCCCTGCGCGCCGCAAGCCACTGATATTCTGTACCTGACACTTCCTATAGTATACATCGCCTGTTGCCCCAGAGTCGCAGCCCTTTCAATAGTACACCAAAAAAACTCAGCGTTGTGGTGTTTTCTGTACCGCAGCGTTTATTGTCACGATTTCCATTGCCCATTGCGGTTGTTCCACAGCCAGCCTGATACCTTTTCGGCAGTTTCACTAAGCCTCTTCAGTGCCCTTGCTCTATACTGTCCCATCAGCCGCAACATCATACACTGATGCAGCCACAAGCCCTCTTGCGCCCATTTCAACCGCCATGACCCTTGCACTGAATCCATCGTGTCTCAGATCCGCGGCCAGATCGCTATACTTGGCCGCCTTGAATGAATGTTGCTCGTCTAATCTGGATTCAAATGACACGGTCAGTTCAATCAGTATGACCTGAAGCGTTGCTGAAAAATGAAGCACTATATCCGGCCGTCTCCGCGATTTTCTGATACACTCTGGATATGCCCCCCGTCCAGGTAGGTCTACCGCCATCTCCCAGTCGTTTGCACAGTCAAGAAGAGATGGTAAACTGCTACCAGGTTTACTCGGTTTGAGGTGTGCTGACTTTCCTGCCCTCAGAAAGTATGTATTTGCAGTGTCTGGCCGGACTTTGCTATTCGATTTCATTCTTGCCTGATCTATAGTCGCAGCAAGCTCATTTAGCACTTTGTTATGGCGCCAAGTGTATCGCCCTTGCCCTAATGCCACCTTACACGCTGAGAGCACGTGTTCAAGTGTCTGCCTCCCATGGCACAGGGGGCACTGCTCATCATCCGACTTTCCCCATTTCACAAGGTTAATGGCCGACGGCAGCAGGTCATACATTGATCTAACCACGAAGCTAAGCCTAAGAGGTGCCATATGCCAAATTTCATTCCATGTCAAGGACCTCTGCAGGGCTCCTTCCCATGTAGTCCATTGGCCTTGTTGGACGTGCTGCACTGCTTTTGCAACCTCTTATCATTCTCAGCTCCCCGTATCTCCTGAACTACTATGTCTCTGCGCTCCCTGCTTGATGCCTTGGACCACCAGCGGATGTCACCATGCCCAAATCCCCGTCTATTTGTTTGTGTGTATCCGATTACCTCTCTCAGTTTGAGTGACTCTTCAGCAGCATCAACAGCTTCTTCCACTCTCCACTTCCTTCCCGTTTTCAGTGTGGGCTGAATGGACTTAACCACGTCATCAGCTGACTCGCGTAGCATCATTGCAAGCCTTGCTTTTCCAACTTTGTACTCTTCAACAACTGACTTGAAGGGAAGCAGAAGTTTTGACTTTTTTGCAGTACAGTGCTACATCTGACAGACCTGGTGGTACCCCTAGCCATTTTCTCATGAACTTGTTGACCTTCTGCTCTATAGCTTCCACTGTACTTGTGCTTATTTCATATATAAGCAGTGGCTTATATATCTGTATATATCAAAACGTACACACAGTCTTACTTACTTGATTTTTATTGAGTTAAAGTTCTGTTTGAAATTATTTATTCCTGATACTAAATACATTACCCTAGACACTTAGCCACATAACACAACAGAGATTAATGTACACTGGGTGAGATTAGAAGAGGTAGCGGATAGGGACCCTGAGAAATACATCATCATCCTTACTCAGGGAACTTACAAAGCTTGACTTCACCTTGTTAACCTTTGATTTTATTAACATCAAAACCTCTTATCACAAATATCTGCATCTATTTTTTATATCTGCCTCCGTTTCTTTATTTCTGCCTCTGTTTCTTAATATCTGCCTCTGTTTCTTAATATCTGCCTCTGTTTCTTTATATATATGTCTCTTTTTTGTGTCTGCCTCTGTTTCTTTATATATGCCTCTGTTTCTTTATATCTGCGTGTTTCTTTATATCTGCCTCTGTTTATTTATATCGTCTCATTTTTGTGTCTGCCGCTATTTCGTTATATCTGCCTCTGTTTTTTTAAAATATCTGTCTCTATTTTAGTGTCTGCCTCTTTTTTTTTTGTCTGCCTTTACTTTTTGGTCAGTTCCTATTTTAGGGGTTGCCTCTATATTTTGTTGTCTGCCTCTAATGTATGGGTCTGGTTCTATGTTACTGTATGACGTCATCAGACTTAACGGTCTTTCATATTTGATGTGGCAGCACTGGTATTATTATGAATCCTATTATATGACAATGTCTGTCCAGGTTCGCTTACCTCTGTGGTTAGCTATAATATGCTGTATACCACAACAGTCACACACACAGCACGTGATGCGATAACGCAGTGGTAATGTGAATACTGTTTATTACATATGAGAAGATCATTGCTGTCTGCTCT
The DNA here is from genome assembly GCA_024509875.1 of Oreohelix idahoensis. Classification (NCBI taxonomy): domain Eukaryota; kingdom Metazoa; phylum Mollusca; class Gastropoda; order Stylommatophora; family Oreohelicidae; genus Oreohelix; species Oreohelix idahoensis. Next base: position 229,302 of record JAMPIV010003229.1, on the reverse strand, counting down.
GACCTCCACATTTGGTCCATCATAGAATATACAATGTAAGTTCTTTCTTTCCTCACTCTCTCTCGCCCAGTATCGAATCTACACCTTCTGACCTTTTAACCATCAGAGATCATTCAGGTGCTATAGTCTCTATATTCTGTTGTTTCTTCCTTATAGTTTCTTATGTCTATTGTTATAAATCTTCTCAGTGTTCAGGTTATCTATTGGTAGACCGGACATCTCCGAGTGTGTTAATTTCCCCTGCCTCACTGAAGAATAGGACTACTGTCGATTTGAAATAAAGTTCACCCAACGTACCTTCTCCTTTCTGAATAAAACTAACTCACACGGTTTTCTCCTTCTAGACAAGAATTTCTCCTATTCAATATTTTGGGTTAATCATTACCCAAACTACTTCCTTGTCCATGAAATATTTATCACATAAACTACTTGAATAATGCCATTATCATGGCTGCCCGCGTATATGCGGCTTCCCTCTCTGCCTCACGTTTCTGGACTGCCCGCTGAGAAAGCGTGATCCACAAGATTTATCGCTCACCTCTCTCCTGCGCAACATTGTTCGCGCATTCCCTTTTTGTACTCTATCTGAACCGTCCCATTCCTAATTCTCCTTATTCCTTCCCTTTGACTATAAATCGTTCTCTAACTGCCACATTATCTCCCGTTCTCCCTTAAAAATAAATTATTAATCCGTAGGAGAAAAAATTTATTTTCATGACTGTACCAACACTATTGTTGTACTTGTCCTATATAAAAAAAAATCTTTAGCAATGTGCTGTTACAACCCTAGCTCAGCACATTACCAATTCTTATCTGTGCCAAAGGACAATTTCCCTTTACACAACACAATTAAATTGTACTGAGAACGTACATTCATCAACATCTCGTTCCCATTTATGACCACTCATCTTTGCTTTGTCCTATCTGCTCACGTTACATGATTTCAAAATACATACTTTTGACATGTTATACATTCAACTGCCTTAGTGGTCTTAATTTTTTTTCCATAACATGTCATTATTTTCTTATGTCACAACATATTATCATACTGAAACTGAGGAATTACTTTTATCCCGTCACTTTTCTTAAGTGACCTTTCCTTTTTTACATTTATGACTGTTCTTAACCCTTGTCTTTCTCACTCACATTCTGCCAACTGTGTACTTATCCATACAAAGTTTATTTCCTTTTACACATCCAGTCACTCCTATTGTCATACATGTAAATTCCTCATATCGTATTATCTTCTGTCACCACACACCTGGTGTGAATTATTTGACCTTTTTCTTCTCTCGTATAAAGCCAAACATGTCTTCTGTCATGTCTCCCTATATACATAGTTCATAATGGCGTGAGCCATTTACTATCATGGCAACACTGAAATGCCATACTTCCGTCCACCCTTTTCTAACTAGACCTTTGTCCATAATCTCCTACGCGGAAATACTTGAAACTTCTTAGGTCTACGCATCTCAAACCGCGTTGTCGCTATGATTTACTTGCGTGTTTTTCTGCTGCTGACCTGTCACTTGAACTCCTTTTTCACAACACTGTCTCCTAGTGTGTGAATTTCTGTTATATATGTTCGGTGAGGGTTATCCTCAATAGACTCACATGTGTAGTCTGATAAACACCGCACTTAACGTTTTTATATGTTTTTCGTTCCCTCCCTGGAACTTCTCTTTGTGCTATCTCCTCTTTCCTTCCCCACAACACTGTCTCCCCATGTCTAAATTTCTACTGTATATGTTCGGTGAGGGTTACCCTCCATAGACTCACATTTGTAGTCTGGCAAACGCCGCACTTAACGTTTTTATATGTTTTTCGTTCCCTCCCTGGAACGTTCTCAACACAATTCTCTTCTCTTCGTGTATTACGGAGAAACAAAAATATGATTTCTCCCCAAAGCCTTCATAAGACTCGGCTACTTCCGCAAAAATCTCTCTTTGCCATTTACTCCATGGCTTCTCACTTCTACATAAGTTCCTTCTCGAACTATCTCTTCTATATGTCTGTGCCATCCTTCCTGTGGCTTCTCAATACTCCCGTCACTTCTTCGTCACTCTCAATTTTCTCATACTTATTTATCCAAGTGATTCTCTTGTTTTCGCCATCTCCCATGGCCCTTAATACTCCCCGTCCAATATCTAAATTACTCACTCTTAATTTCGCCATCTCTTATGGCTCTTCTTCTTCTCACCTAATATCCTCGTCATTTTTCATGACCTTTTATCCCTCATCTCCCCCCCCCCTATTTCACTTAATATCTATATTTTCTTGTTCCTTTATTTTTTTCTGACTTCGATGACGATTTGCCTGCTCTGCCTTTTCTATCCACCTTTTCCTGTTTGCATCATCTATCATTTTCGTCAGAACCTTATCAATTTCAATTCTTGTTTGTGGAAAGTTTGAATGATATTTTCCCTCTAGCACTCTCCACACCATGCTTCTTGAGAAGTTAAAATCAGGCCGCTTTATGGTGGCTTCTATTAAATTTTTCAACTCATCCATGCTTGGTTCAACTATTTTGGTAATTTCCTTCGTATTTATCTGATTTATACATCCAAGCTTCTCTTTCCATCGTTTATCCGCCTCCCTCCATGCAGTCTGCCTGATTGTCTCTGCATGTCGCATCCACATTTCTGCATTGTCCGCTATTATTTTCTCCAGATTGTATATTGGAAACTCCCTTTCTCTACTACTATCTCCACATTCACAGCGACAGATTATTCGCGCCTCAAATGCCAGTCAATACATTCAAAGTACATGTTATGATAACTTTTCATCAAGTAATATTTTCCACGACTCATGCATTTGAAAAATTCAAACAGTCATCGTCCATTTATGAAGTTGAGGTATTCATAAAATGTTGTGAAAGTTGACTTATACCACATTTCCTGCTCACTCTTCCAAATGTCTTCCATGATTGCGTTTATCTATAATTACCTGTCTCAAACAGTCGAATCGGAAGTGATTATGCAATCTTAAGCAAACACTTCATGCTCGAATCTACCTGGAACCAATGTGGTATTTACACGTTTAGTGATTCAATTAATCTCTTACGGATGGGCGAAACCCTTGCCTGGACATACGAAGTGAAGTGTGACAAATGGAAATAAAGACTCTATTACGGAGTTCTGTGCGGCGAAAATGAGAAATAATAGACAAAACCGGGGCGGGGGGGGGGGGGGAAGAAGAGAGAGAGGAAAATGGAAGACAAGTTAACCGGTCCAATTTCGTGACACGAGGGCTAAAAAGCATCGAGGGCTGACACCTAAGGCGCGCATTCCTATGTTCAGTTACGATTGAAGGGGCTGTTATTATTATTATATTATTATATTGCTAAATGTGGCGAGTTTGACAATAACCGTTGATTATTTTTTTGATTAACAAGACTGGTTTCCTGTTTAGTTCAAGGATAAACTGACATTGTTCATGAATTTTAATATTTTCATTTTCTGCTCTACTTCTACGTTTATTCTACATTTAATCTACATTTATTTGCAGTTGTGTTCTGTAGTATTTGATGAATAGGAGAAGATTTGTGGGATGGGGACACACTGTATCAGGCGCCATAAACGTGTAACAGTTTTCAGATCACCAGAGCTGATTGATCACAGAAGGTAAAGGCTGGAGATCATAAAACACTTGGGATATATCATGTGAGAGACGGTATATGTGTTACCTCATCAAAAATATAAACCATGAGGATTAGAATTTCGCCTTCACTGATCATTTCTGTCTTACAAACTAATGCCCCAGCTGTTACAACTCGTATCATGTTTTCTTCACCTTTTTGTATATATATTTAAAGTATGCACTTCACTGACTGTATATTATTGTAACTTCGTGTTCATAGTTTTCTAAATACATTAGACAGAGATTGGAATATTACTCGAGTTTGTTATTACTTTAAGGTGAGTAGTATATAATAGCGGACTTAGGTATTATTCAGGAGGCGCGTGACTTTTTATATAAGGAAAATCAGGAGGCGCGCAGGAGGAGCGCCAGGAGGCGCGCAGGAGGCACGATATGACTTTTATATAAGGAAAAGGTGGGGTGTGTATTTTTATATAGTAATATATTAGTTCGATAATGGTGTTGTTGTGTGTTGATTATTTTACAAACAGTTATACGATATATATTTACAATAGGAAGACGATATATTTAGACAATAGGAAGACGCTATATTTAGTTATACATATAAACATATATTACGACAGGTATACGATATAGACATATATTTACAACAGTTAGACATGTATTACAACAGTTATATAGACATGGCTAACAAAAAATTTAGTTAATATATTTTATTTTTCAAATAACAATCTTTATATATTAGTAAGATTCGTATACAATATTTTCAAAAATGACATCATACATTTACATTGTATAAGATATTGACAAATAACACATATGAATATACATTGTGCAGTATTTTTTTATATATATTATATATTGGAATATATATTGGAAGACGGGAGGTGTGTATATGGTAACACATATGATCACAGAGTGGTGTAGTTTTTAATGGTATTCAACATAGATAACAGAGGGATTTTAATAAATATAGCACCGGGGTACAGCTGCAGACCAGATCTTGAGAAATGTCGTCACATTGTCGTCGTAAAAAAAAGAGGTGCGTGTATGTACCTAAGTATCTGTATGTGTTGTATTGTGGAAGATAGATTTTGGGTAGAGCGTTTATGTGTTGTATTGGGGGTGTATATACCTGTAGGTATCTGTGCGCGTGTCTGTAGGTATCTGTGGGTGTGTGTACAGAGAGTTTAGATGTTGAGGGGTGATGTGGTGACGTTGTCGGGATGCACCTGTCTCTTGATGTAGAAATAAGACTGGGCGTTTCTATATTGTTCATATGTGTATACGGCGGATTTGTGTGTTCTAAACCCGACATTTTTCCCGCCCTGTGCTTGTTGTGTGTTGAGATACTTCTAAGAATGCGTTTTTGTCGATGGTGTTGTGGTGTTTGTTCAAGCCTTTTGTCGTGGTTTTGTTATAGTCGCTAAAACAGTGATAAGTCTTGCTGCAGAGGGAAATCATCCCTCTGTCTTCGTACTCTAATTTAAAAAGGCCCGGGGTCCGTTTGTCGAATAATTTTTGTTCGCGGCATTTCTGACAAACGGCGCGCGTTTTACCCTCGCTAGCGACGAAAACGGATCTATGTTCGGGGCATACTTCGGCGGGGAACCACTGGTGGTAGGAGCTATAAAACTCCTGTCGCATAGCGGGCTAAACAACGTCCGCTAGGTTGTTTGAACTAAGGGATTAAGTAAAGACTGTCGGTGTCTGTCTCGCACAACAGAAAATCTGACCTATCTACAAATTTATCTAGACAGTCATAATAAAACTCTAACATTCTCAACTTAGCGTACTGATAAACGAAAAAACCTATCTGCGCGGGCAGGTCCCAACTAATTGTCTTTTTAAGTCTTTCTACTTCGAATATGTCTGTCGTGAAACATTCTAAATCCACATTTATAAATTAACAGGTAAATGTAAAGCCTAACAAATAAATTCAATAAAAGGAAAGAAGAATGGTAAAGAACAGTGCTGTCACAATGACTGTACTCGAAATCCCCCTTGTTTTCTACTTCGTCTGCAAATTGTAACGTTTCCACGTTGATAGGAAAGCCTATAGCAGCATACACGCGTTTCCACAACACAATAAAACGTGTACTGCATTTCTAAGAAAACCTTGAGATACGCAAGCTGATTAATGACCTAAATTAATACTAACATTAATTACACTACGTTAACATAAACGGAAAGACAGATGAACTTAGGATAGAGAGAGAGGGAGGGCTGAAAGCAGGAACGCATGCGACACTAACACGCGGCTCGCGATACAAAATTAATACCCTCCCCGCGCGAAAGGCCAGAAGCACTAACTTTTTTTCAAATAGACCGTGATAAAAAACACTACCCATACGAGAGTTAGGTTTAAAAACCTGAAAAACGCTTATTAGGAAACATGACATTATACTGTTTTATGTCTGAAAGCCTGACAGTACCCAGACACCACATCGTATCGAAGTGAACGGGAGGTAGAAGAAAATGCATATTTTGAACGCAGCCCCTTAGCCCCATTAAACTTATATATTTGGGTTCCTTAGGACTTGCTGACAAAGAATATGTTAAGTGTTACGCAAATAGTCTAGGAATTAACAAATTATAGCCAAAAGAAAATAGTGAGGGTGTCAGACAACACCAAAAAATAATCGCACAGTGGCATGTTTTGAAACCACTATTTTACGGGAAATGGGCCACCATGTAAAATCCTATTTGATTGGATAGAAGTAAATGTAAGGCTAAACACGATTAGTCGGACTACAAATACTAATTTTTTTGTTGTCAGGGAAACGTGAGTAGGGGTACTTTTTTTGAAAAGCTGTGTAAACATGGCCCGATTGGTTAGACCCGCCAATATAGGCAATAAAGAGCGTCAGTTCAGTGCCACATTTTAAAATAAACTTACTAAGAAACAGTGCGTTGAGATCCAGATCATATTTTTATAAATAAAAGTCTGGGACAGAGGCAGATCGGAATTTGTGCCATTATTCATCGCCAGTCAACGTATCTGTGTATTATTTCCATGAATTGTGGTAAGCTTGATATATTCAATATCTTTTTAATGAAAATTGAATGTAAATTGATAATTTATGTCTGTATATGTGTGTGGTTCAGTAGCAAACATGAGGCAAGGCCTAAATCTTGCTCCAACCTGAACAGGAGGTGTCGGAGAAAAGTAAAACTGCATGGAATTGCCAAACAGTACACTGACACCTATCTTATTGACTAGAAGGAACTAATGCTGGAATTGCAGAGGCGTAGTAACCATTTAGGAGGAGAATACTGGTGTAAATTGTTTCAGATGAAGCTAGCAGTTGGCCTATCGCTCTGAACTCAGTGTTTGTTATGTATTGTGTTCAGTCTGGAAATAGATTATAAATTAGTTATGAAGTAGGAGGTACAACCTTCTTGTTTCAGGGACTGTGGTCCTAGTTATTGAAGCAGCACCTGGTCTGAGTTTTGCTGAAACCAGAGGCTGACAGCATACTCCTTGGTCCAGATAGCGACCAGTGAGGTGTCTACAGAACACAGTGAAGCGATCGAGCAGAGGAGTCTTTTCCTGCCGCCATCACGAAAGATAAGCTTCTGTGGCCAGAGTAGCTCAACATTATGTGCCCCCTCAAAAATTGACATTTTAGTAAACACAGAGGGGCAATTAATTGGTTCAAATGATAGGAACTGTGAACTTTTCCCAATACTATTTCCCCGATAATCAAACACTTGAAGTCATGATGAAAAACAACAACCAAGCTTGAACAAAACCAGTATTACCTCATATTACTACTGCACAAATTACACACATAGAATAATAATAATAAACTATGTCAATACAAAGTTCATATATATAAACTGTGTACATAATACTTGTAATTACATTTGATTGTGATTCCTGGTTCACTGTGTAGTTGAATCAGGATACCCATTATTGAAATAATTAATACATATATTTTTAAACTTAAACACTTGACTCATTTAAGATAGTCTTATAGAGTGTTATATGTGTGTGAGTGTCACAGTGTTGTAAGTGTTGTGGAATAAATTAAATTGTTTATCTGTCTGTTGTTGTTGTGACTTACACTTCATCATTTTCATAACCCTAGACATTTAACGTAGTCATCACAATATTCCAGAATAATTCTGACTGAGGTATAAATGTGGTAGCAAGTAAGGTCATCTGTAATACACCACACTTATTAGATACAGATACCTTCACAGCTGATCTCAGTCAGTACACTAAGTCCCCTATAAATATTTATAACATCCCACTTTACCACATATATTGGGGTCCTGTCCGGGATTTTGAATCTTTCCCTATTATAAATATTGGGGGTAATTCACTTCAGGGAATAATAAAAATTTAAAAGGTATCCTTGGGTGGAATTAAATAAGGTTGAGCTCTCAGTGCCTGTGGTGTCCTTGGATAAGTAATTGCAGATTGTATTGTTTAGTTAGATATTACTTACATTTACCTGTTAGAAAATGGCGGACCTGGCCAAATTTCGATCTGCTGCTGTGCAGACTGCAAAAGAGTTAGGAATGGACGGGCAAATTATGATTGCTTATGTCACTGCTGAATGTGACAAATATATTGAACGGGAAGAAAGAAGATTAGAAAAAGAGGCCGAAAGAAAGTTAGAGGCTGAAAAGGAAATTAAGAGGTTACAATTTGAGGCTGAGGCTGAGACTAAGAGGCTGCAGATTGAGGCTGAGGCTAAGAAATTGGAAGCAGAAGAAAAAAGATTAGCTGCAGAAAGGGAAGCCGAGGAAAGAAGACAGGCTGCAGAGAGGGAAGCAGAAAAGGAGGAGAAGAGATTACAAAGGGAACATGAGTTACGACTAAGGGAGTTTGAGTTTCAAGGCCATGCTCCTGAAAATGGTGCCAGTCCCTTTACCTCTGATGCCACGGCTAGTCAGGGAGCCTCAACCTCAGCTATGAACTTTCATTTAGATCATTTTGTTGAGAAAGACGATGATATTGAGAGCTATCTAAATAGATATGAACTATTAGCTACCACGTATGGGTTAGAGAGAGAAAGGTGGAGCTTAAAGTTATCTCAAGGGCTTCGTGGGGCAGCTTATGAAGTTTTTGCCAAAATGAGCAGAGGTGATCAAGAAAATTATGACATGCTAAAGCAGGCTCTTTTGTTAAGATATGAAAAGAACGCAGAATTTTATAGGAAAAAATTTAGGAATGCTAAACTACTGTCAGGTGAAACCTATCACCAGTTCTCTGCACGGTTAGAGACATACTTGGAGAAATGGACTTCTCTGGGGAAAACCCAAGATCTTAAGGAAATGGTCCTTATAGAACAATTAAGAGAGTCCATGGCTCCAGACCTGAGAAAGTTTCTCATGGAACAAGGTGCAGAGAGGCTGGGTGAGTTGCTAAATGTTGCTGAAAGGTATCAAGCAGCTCAGGCAGAGGTATCAGGTAATAAAAAGAAACAGGTAGATAATTTTAAGGCACCACAGAACTTTAATAAATTTGATCCTAGAGATCAAAACAAAGGTAAGCACCAGTTTGATAGGCCACGGTATGACAATAAAAATAAAACCCCACAATTCGATGAAAGGAAATATGATGAAAGAAAATCTTTCAACCAAGGAAGGAGGTGGTGTAAGAATTGTCAGATGAACAATCATGACACTGACCGTTGCAGAAGGAACCCTATAGTTATGGCCACCCTTCAGGTCAGGTCGACCTCAAGACAGGAGGAGGATATTCTGATAGATACCACTCCAGAAGAGATGAGGAAGGCACAGGCTGGGGATAAGACCCTCAAGCCTTGTTTCAGGAAATTGTCAACTTGTCATACAACTCCAGGCAAGGGAGATTTTTACATGAAAAACAAGTTGATTTACAGGAAGGCCGGAACTAGATCCAATGGTCACGGACAGTTGGTTCTTCCAAAGAGATATAGGGCAGAATTAATAAGGAGCCTACATGTGAAACAAGATGGGGACCATGAGAAAATTGGTACCATCATCCAAAAGGTGGCTCACAATTATTATTGGCCCAAGGCAAGGTGGGACATTGAGAATTTTGTAGAAAGGTGTAGCATAGCACATGAGGGAACACCCACAAGTGGGAACATTGATCAGGACCTGGACACGCCACGGGGCAAAATTAGGCCTGACACTGAAAAGAAAAATAAATTTGATAAAGTGGACCAAATGGAATGGGAAGCCCCTTTTCACGGACAAGCTTCAATTAACTGTTTTACAATGGCCACTATGCAGAGAGTGCAAAAAGATGTCTTACCCCAGGATAAGCCGAAAATCCCTCAATCGGACTTAAACAAACTGGAGGAAGAAGATGTAGAGAGGAAATCTCTCATCAAGAATTCTAAGTGGGGAGAAAGCCCCAAGAAAAGAATTGGTAGCGGTCGTTTTGTGCATGATAATTCTGGGGAGAAAAATCATCACTATAGCGCTTCGAGTGGAAGAGACCATACCGGTGCATGGACAAATAGGTCCACAAAATTAAAGGTCCATATGTAACGCTGTTAAGAACGTGGACTGATGAAAAGGCAGAGGAAAATATTACATCCTCATACCAATATGTGAATGAGCTGACCACTCGTTTAAAAACTGGCTGGAAACTTGCCAATGAAAATTTGAAACAAGCCAGGAAGAAACATGCTGCCTATTATAACAGGAAAGCTAAAGACAGAGATTTGGCTGTGGGAGAAAGGTACTGCTTCTTCTACCCGGTAGTCAGAATAAGTTACAAATTGGATGGCAAGGTCCATATACAGTTCTAGAGAAGGTGTCTAGAACCAATTATAAGATAGATAAGAAGGGGAAAGAAAAAATCTATCATGTGAATCTCCTGAAGAAATATTTGGAAAGAGAAAATCAGGAAGAGACACACTTGTTGACCTTGTCCATTGCCATGGAGATGAAAAAGGAACCACTTTCATCATTTGAATATCCATTACACCCCTGTGAGACAGCGGCACAGGTGAAAATCAGTACACATTTAACGAAAATCAGAAAGAGAGAGTGCAACAGGTTCTAGATAATCATACAGAGGTGTTAACAGACCGACCGGGGCATACAAACTTATTGGAATATGATATGAAACTGATAGACCCCACACCTGTCTGTATGAAACCCTATTCGATTCCTTTTGCTAAGGAGAAAGCTTTGAAGGAAGAGATAGACTATTTGTTGAAGGAAGGAATTATTTCACACAGTGAATCTTCGTATAGTTCCAGTGTTGTACTCTTAAGGAAACCCTCTGGAGAACATAGACTCTGTATAGATTACAGGAGACTGAATGCTATTACAGAAGGACAGGTGGATCCATTGCCGGATACAAATCAGTTGTTTGCCAGACTAAATAAAGCTAAATATTTCTCAAAAGTGGATCTGAGTAAAGGATACTATCAGATTCCAGTAAAGCCTGAGGTTAGACCATACCTAGCTTTTAGTACCTCAGAGGGACACTATGAGTTTAACAGATTGCCATTTGGATTGAAGAATGCGCCTAGTGTCTTCTCTAGAATGATGAGAAAATTATTGGACCCTCTGAATAATCCATGCATTACAAATTTCATGGATGATATCCTTATAGCAACAGAAACATTTGAGGAACACATTGACTCTCTGAATATGCTGTTTAATCGACTTAGAGAAGCGAATTTAACAGCCCGACCAACCAAATGTTGCGTTGGATGTAAAGAATTAGAATTCTTGGGACACACAGTCCATCAGGGAAACATGACCCCTGACCCCAAGAATTTAGAGAAACTAAAGAAAGCCCCGAGACCACAAACCAAGAAAGACGTGAGATCCTTTGTCTCATTATGTGGTTTCTACCAAAAGTATATCAAAAACTTTAATTCCATATGTGCACCGTTAACTGATTTGACACGTAAAGGAAATCCAGATCGAATTACATGGACACCACAATGTGAATTGGCTTACCAGGAATTGAAGGAAAAGCTTACAAGCAAACCTATTTTGAAACTACCTGACTTAAGTCAAGAATTCATTGTAAGGACGGATGCCAGTAATATTGGGTTAGGTGCGACTCTGCTACAGAAATCAGATGCATTGGATGGGGAATTAAGCCCAGTGGCATATGCTAGCAGAAAGTTGAATAAAGCTGAAACCAACTACTCAACTAGCGAAAAAGAATGTCTTGCAGTAATATGGGCGATAAAGAAATTCAATATTTATCTGTATGGGAAGGCATTTAAGTTGCAAACGGATCACAAACCCTTGTCGTTTCTAGCGCAGGCTAGACATGAAAATTCTAGATTACTCCGTTGGTCATTACTGATGCAGCCATATGAGTTTAGCATAGAGTATATATCGGGAAAAACAAATCTGGGAGCGGATTTTTTAAGCCGACATCCGTGTGATGAGAATCACCGCAAACCCCAGAAATAATAATAAATTTCTCTATGTGTATATAGAATTATAGACTGACATATAACGTCTGTTTTAAGAGGGGAGAATTTGTCGTGAAACATTCTAAATCCACATATATAAATTAAAAGGTAAATGTAAAGCCTAACAAATAAATTCAATAAAAGGAAAGAAGAATGGTAAAGAACAGTGCTGTCACAATGACTGTACTCGAAATCCCCCTTGTTTTCTACTTCGTCTGCAAATTGTAACGTTTCCACGTTGATAGGAAAGCCTATAGCAGCATACACGCGTTTCCACAACACAATAAAACGTGTACTGCATTTCTAAGAAAACCTTGAGATACGCAAGCTGATTAATGACCTAAATTAATACTAACATTAATTACACTACGTTAACATAAACGGAAAGACAGATGAACTTAGGATAGAGAGAGAGGGAGGGCTGAAAGCAGGAACGCATGCGACACTAACACGCGGCTCGCGATACAAAATTAATACCCTCCCCGCGCGAAAGGCCAGAAGCACTAACTTTTTTTCAAATAGACCGTGATAAAAAACACTACCCATACGAGAGTTAGGTTTAAAAACCTGAAAAACGCTTATTAGGAAACATGACATTATACTGTTTTATGTCTGAAAGCCTGACAGTACCCAGACACCACATCGTATCGAAGTGAACGGGAGGTAGAAGAAAATGCATATTTTGAACGCAGCCCCTTAGCCCCATTAAACTTATATATTTGGGTTCCTTAGGACTTGCTGACAAAGAATATGTTAAGTGTTACGCAAATAGTCTAGGACACCCGTGTGTTACCGGGGCCCGAAAGGGGAGCAAAGAATAGTAACACTGTCCCCTACCAAGCATGTCGTAAAAAGCGACTAAGGAGGGTTGGGCATGGGGCCGGTTACACCATCCTGTAAAAAAATTTAAACCACAAAAAACTTCAACAAATATGGACAAGTCAAATAAAGAAAATAAAACACAGCCATCCAAGACAGGGGAAGGTCCTCTCGCGGGGAGGCGTATGATGCAACACAGAGAAAGCCGAAAGGAGTCTGTGTTGCTGACTAACCTTCTTTCTTCTAGGAGAACTTCCAGATTTGGCACCTGGAATGTTCGGACATTAAACGAACAAGGGAAAGTGGCGCAAGTAGCAGCAGAAATGAGGGAATACAAAATCGAGGTTCTGGGAATGTGTGAAACAAAGTGGAAGGGGGTAGACAGGAAGAAACTCATCACAGGTGAATTGGTGCTGTCCTCAGGACATGAAGACGAAAGTTCACACCACAGTGAAGGGGTAGCTCTTATGCTATCTAAAGAAGCACAGAAAGCACTAATTGAATGGGAAGCTGTTAAACCCAGAATAATAACAGCTTCTTTTAAAACAGCTAAAAAGAAAATTCATGTAAATGTCATCCAATGTTATACACCAACTAATGACAAAGAAGAGTCTGTGAAAGAAGCATTTTATACTAAACTACAGGAAATTATGGATAAAGTAAAAAGAAGAGACATCACAATTTTGATGGGTGACATGAATGCAAAGACTGGATTTGAAGAAGTCATGGGAAAACATGGGCTAGGAGTAATGAATGAAAATGGAGAGCTATTCGCAAACTTCTGTGCTTCATATCAACTGGCTATAGGAGGAAGCATGTTTCCACATAAGAGAATACACAAGGCAACATGGATATCACCAGACCATAGAACAGAAAATCAGATTGATCATATATGCATAAACAAGAAGTTTAGATCATCATTGCAGGATGTAAAGGTATATAGAGGAGCAGATGTGGCATCAGATCACCATCTTCTGATAGCCAAAGTAAAAATGAAACTCAAGAGATATGCAACAATGCAAAATTATAGACAACAGTTTAATGTAGGACAGCTAAGAAATCAAGAAACAAGAGACAAATTTGCGGTCACAGTATCCAACAAATTCCAAGTGCTCCAACAGCTGGAAGATGTAGAGAATACAGAAGACTATTGGCAGCAGGTCAAAACAGTATGGAAGGAGACATGTGAAGAAATACTGGGGAAAAGGGAAAGACAACAAAAAGCATGGATAACAACAGAAACCATCAATAAGATAAAAGACAGAAAAAACAAGAAAGCAGAGTTAAACACAAGCAAAACCAGAAGTTCCAAAGCCAAGGCTCAAGAAGTGTACACAGAAGCAAACAAAGAAGTAAAAAGAAGTATCAAAAGAGACAAGAGGAAGTATATTGAGGAGTTGGCAAGAGAGGCAGAAGATGCTGCAGCCAAAGGAAATATGAGAGAACTGTATAGCAGCACAAAGAAGCTAACAGGGAAATACAAGCAAACAAGTTGCCTCATAAAAGACAAGAATGGGAAACTGCTCAGCAATATACAAGAGCAAATGAAGAGGTGGACAGAATATTTTGGGGACCTTCTCAATAGACCAGCTCCACAAAACCCGCCGGACATCCAGCCAGCAGAAGAAGAGCTACAAATTAACGGTGAAAGACCAACGAAGGAAGAAATAAAGAAAGCCATAAAGCTTCTAAGAGATGGAAAAGCGTCTGGACCTGATGGCATTCCAGCAGAGGCCATCAAAGCAGATATCGACACGGCTACAGAGATGTTATATAAATTACTTGGTAAAGTCTGGGAAAAGGAAGAGATACCAGCAGAATGGAAGGAAGGATATCTGGTTAAGTTGCCTAAGAAGGGAAATTTACAAGAGTGCACAAATTATAGAGGAATAATGTTACTATCAGTGCCAGGAAAAGTATTAAACAGGATTATCCTTGAGAGATTAAAAGAGTCCATAGACAAGAAACTGAGAGATGAACAAGCAGGTTTTCGACAAAACAGATCATGTACAGACCAGATAGCCACTTTGAGAATAATAGTTGAACAAAGTCTGGAATGGAATTCACCACTATACATCGGATTTGTGGACTACGAAAAGGCATTTGACAGTGTAGACAGAGAATCACTTTGGAAATTGATGAGGCATTATGGAGTTCCCCTGAAGATCATTAATTTAATAAAGAAAACATATGAAGACATGACATGCAGAGTTCTTCATGAAGGACAGCTTACAGAACCGTTTGGGATAAGAACAGGAGTGCGACAGGGATGCCTCTTGTCTCCATTTCTTTTCTTGCTGGCAATAGATTGGGTTATGAGATCATCGACAACACACAACAGAAATGGAATCCAGTGGACTCTGACTAAGCAGTTGGATGATCTGGATTTTGCTGATGACTTGGCTCTTCTGTCCCATAACCGTAATCAGATGCAGGACAAATTGAAAACACTCGATGAGAGGTCACAGCAATTGGGTCTGAAAATACACAGGGAAAAGACAAAAATAATGAGAATAAATGCAGGTAATGATAACAGGGTTGAACTTGAAGAAACACCAATACAAGATGTAGAATCATACACATATCTTGGCAGTAATATAGACAAAGTTGGAGGGACAGACAGCGATATCAAAATAAGAATACAAAAGGCAAGAGGAGCTTTCATTGCATTGGGAAATATATGGAGATCAAGAGAAATAGGATCCAACACGAAAATAAGAATCTTCAACTCAAATGTGAAGTCAGTCCTATTGTATGGCTCGGAGACATGGAGAACAACAAAGACAACAACCAAAAAGCTACAGACTTTCATAAATGGGTGCTTGCGTAGAATAGAGGGATTAAAATGGTATGACAAGGTTACCAACGTGGAACTGATGACAAGAACTAGACAAGTGCCAGTGGAACAAGAGATGAGAAGAAGACGATGGCGATGGATAGGACACACACTGAGGAAACCTGTTGATAGCATTACAAGACAGTCCTTGTTCTGGAACCCCCAGGGCAAGAGAGGCAGAGGAAGACCAAGAAGTACATGGAGAAGAGAGTTGGAAACAGAGGTGAAAATGATGAGGAAAACGTGGAAAGAACTTGAGATGATGGCACGGGACAGGAGGACTTGGCATGTGTTTGTTGAAGGCCTATGCTCCTTTGGGAGTGGAGGGTTATGATGAATGAAATAGTTTAGGAATTATCAAATTATAGCTAAAAGAAAATAGTGAGGGTGTCAGACAACACCAAAAAATAATCGCACAGTGGTATGTTTTGAAACCACTATTTTAGGGGAAATGGGCCACCATGTAAAATCCTATTTGATTGGATAGAAGTAAATGTAAGGCTAAACACGATTAGTCGGACTACAAATACTAACTTTTTTGTTGTTAGGGAAACGTGAGTAGGGGTACTTTTTTTGAAAAGCTGTGTAAACATGGCCCGATAGGTTAGACCCGCCAATATAGGCAATTAAGAGCGTCAGTTCAGTGCCACATTTTAAAATAAACTTACTAAGAAACAGTGCGTTGAGATCCAGATCATATTTTTATAAATAAAAGTCTGGGACAGAGGCAGATCGGAATTTGTGCCATTATTCATCGCCAGTCAACGTATCTGTGTATTATTTCCATGAATTGTGGTAAGCTTGATATATTCAATATCTTTTTAATGAAAATTGAATGTAAATTGATAATTTATGTCTGTATATGTGTGTGGTTCAGTAGCAAACATGAGGCAAGGCCTAAATCTTGCTCCAACCTGAACAGGAGGTGTCGGAGAAAAGTAAAACTGCATGGAATTGCCAAACAGTACACTGACACCTATCTTTTTGACTAGAAGGAACTAATGCTAGAATTGCAGAGGCGTAGTAACCATTTAGGAGGAGAATACTGGTGTAAATTGTTTCAGATGAAGCTAGTCGTTGGCCTATCGCTCTGAACTCAGTGTTTGTTATGTATTGTGTTCAGTCTGGAAACAGATTATAAATTAGTTATGAAGTAGGAGGTACAATCTTCTTGTTTCAGGGACTGTGGTCCTAGTTATTGAAGCAGCACCTGGTCTGAGTTTTGCTGAAACCAGAGGCTGACAGCATACTTCTTGGTCCAGATAGCGACCAGTGAGGTGTCTACAGAACACAGTGAAGCGATCGAGCAGAGGAGTCTTTTCCTGCCGCCATCACGAAAGATAAGCTTCTGTGGCCAGAGTAGCTCAACATTATGTGCCCCCTCAAAAATTGACATTTTAGTAAACACAGAGGGACAATTAATTGGTTCAAATGATAGGAACTGTGAACTTTTCCCAATACTATTTCCCCAATAATCAAACACTTGAAGTCATGATGAAAAACAACAACCAAGCTTGAACAAAACCAGTATTACCTCATATTACTACTGCACAAATTACACACATAGAATAATAATAATAAACTATGTCAATACAAAGTTCATATATATAAACTGTGTACATAATACTTGTAATTACATTTGATTGTGATTCCTGGTTCACTGTGTAGTTGAATCAGGATACCCATTATTGAAATAATTAATACATATATTTTTAAACTTAAACACTTGACTCATTTAAGATAGTCTTATAGAGTGTTATATATGTGTGAGTGTCACAGTGTTGTAAGTGTTGTGGAATAAATTAAATTGTTTATCTGTCTGTTGTTGTTGTGACTTACACTTCATCATTTTCATAACCCTAGACATTTAACGTAGTCATCACAATATTCCAGAATAATTCTGACTGAGGTATAAATGTGGTAGCAAGTAAGGTCATCTGTCATACACCACACTTAATAGATACAGATACCTTCACAGCTGATCTCAATCAGTACACTAAGTCCCCTATAAATATTTATAACATCCCACTTTACCACAATGTCGTCCGTCACTAAAGTCATTTTTTTAAACCGAGGGGAGTTTATTAGTTTAGATGTGCCCTCTTCCGTCGTGTACGAAACCTCTACATGCTTCGCCTTATTGGTCAACGTTTTATCATAGGCGGCGTTACCTAGCAATTTCATGGTCTCGCTGGTAATGGTGTAGACATCATCTCTATCACCTAGTCGACGCGCGTTCGAAGCAGTGTCCCCAAACTGTTTAAAACACGTCACAGGTGTATATTCAATTACCTGGTAAATACAGGTGACTTTTAAACCTTTGGTCAGGTACCATCAAAGCAGAGGTGTTGCCAACATAATCTTTTTGCCCACATAACTGCCGATCAACGTCCTTCTGGGTGTAGTCAGGAGCTTGTGCTTTTCGGCGTATTCTCGCATGAAAGGCCCAATATCATCTCTAGTAACGTCAACATTCTTGAAAATGGGCGTCATCTCAGAGAAATGTTCCTTTTGGGAGTCGGGGACATGAATGTCACACTCGACTAAACCAAACAAGGTCTCGTCTAGCACAGAGGCAAGAATACTTTCTTCTGTTAGCGGGTAGCGACATTTGGTATAAGATGGTTTCCGGGTCGGGAAGGTGGCGCGCAGAAAGCGACCGATTGATCGATCGGTTTCCTTTAATTGCTGCCACTCGCACTCCCACATTTTGACCAAGGTGACGTCGCAATCGTTCTTCAAATAGGCAGAAATCTCCAGCGTCTGTTCGTACAACTCAACCAAAGGTTTTTTGTTGACTGGGTTAATATCACGACCAGTGGTTAGTGGGCAGTCTGGGTGACCGTGGAAAAGACAACCATGGAACTGGTAGGCGGTTCGAGAGGCTTTGTAGCAGCCATCGACCCTAATGTGCCTATAACCCAACGACATCTCACGGCCGTTAAACTGGGTTTTTAAAACCACTTTATTCGTGTGCGAGACCCAACTCAACCAGTCGCGGCACTGCACGGTATATTTATGGAATTTGTGGTATGTGAAACCATCCTCCCTGTTTCGTCTAACGGGAAAGTCAGTGCGCATTTTCTGCATTATCGCCCACAAATAAAGGGCGTTGGCATCAAATCCTTTAATGCATTGTGCCATTTTGCCACCTCTAATGCACGTTTGACCTTGCTCATGGAGCCTATGAAATATAATTGAAGGGCCCCCGACTATATTTTGGCGCAACGTGTGGTGCAAATCTGCCTCCCGTTCCGAGCATAACGAAAAAGAGACGTTTGATGGGAGGGTTTTGAAAATATATTTTAACGTGACACCGGGTACCGAGATCGCATCTTTAAACATATCTACACCTAACCCCGCATAAAAACTAACCTGTTGGTCTAACGCCGCTAGGAAGGGGACCACGTCTTTATTGTTGTACCACGTCAGGAAATCGCGTAGAGTGGTCATACGGTTATCGGTCTAAACGCGCTGGCATTTGGCGTACTCATCACTAGAAATATTAGTGTTTTTAAGGGCGGAAAAAAAGCCGAGTGGGGTGGTAGCGCCGTTTCGTTTAATTTGTCTAAATCTGTAATATACTCATAACAGAAAAAAACCTTTGGTTTCTGTTACCTTATACGCCGCTAAGTACTTGCTATAGCTAAAACCGGGGGCCAGGTAATTGATGATATCTAATAACTTTAACTCGGAAGTGGCAATACACATAAAATTATTATTTCTCTTGACTAAATATTTGAAATCTTGACAAAGGAAATATTTGATGAGGGACGGCATGATCACATTGACATCGTACTTTCCCGAATTGAAACCTAACACAGGCAGCTCCTGCAAATACTCATCGAGTCTATCAAGGAGCCCCTCTGAATTACCGAGCCTCTCTAAATCACCGAGTTGGGTGTACACCTCATCAAAACGTTCTCGCAAAATCTCATAAGAGGCCTCGGAAATTTAGGTCAGATGATCCAACATCCTGTTCACCAAGTCTTGTGGATCCCCCGTTGTGATAAAACACACGGGCTCCTCAAAACCGGGGACGTTAGAAGCCACCGAGAAAGACAGGGGCACGTGTCTAGCTGTGTAGGTAGTTGCAATA
Source organism: Oreohelix idahoensis (assembly GCA_024509875.1). Lineage (NCBI taxonomy): Eukaryota > Metazoa > Mollusca > Gastropoda > Stylommatophora > Oreohelicidae > Oreohelix > Oreohelix idahoensis. The sequence continues at coordinate 209,552 of JAMPIV010003229.1, read as the reverse complement.
CTACTGGGTTCTACAGAGTTCTCGAAATAGCACTCGTAATCAAAGGTGGCTCGATAGGGAAAGACGAATGTTGTGTCTACATCTATTCCCTGCGCATCGATTAATTCCCAAATGGTCTCTTGCGGGGTATACACCCCACCCTTAAATATTTCCTTTCTCTTACCCCTGGTACAGGTCTTTTCATGGCGCGCCAGTCGATAATATTCCTGCCATAATTTACCGCATTTGGGACACGAAAAGGAATGGCTGGCCCTATCAATATTATCTATATACATGAAATGATTTTTAAACATTAAAAGACGCAAAGTGTCCTGAAAACTATCGCTACCTCTAAGTTTGGGGGTCAGGTATTCCGCGTCGTCAAATTCGAATATATCAATATTTATGTTGAAACATTTTTTCTAACGCGGGAATATCAATTAAACTAACCCCGGGAAAATCGATGAGTTACGATAGTCCCTGCGGTGACTGCCACTGTTCTACGAACCGACGCGTGGTTTTTCTAACATTCTTAACGGCAGCAGCACTAAACACGACTAAACATCTAAAAAAACAAAAGTAATCACTGTAAGGTTGTGAGTGTGAGTCGTGTTGTAATGTATTGATGTGGTTTCTATCTGTGATGAAGGAGGGAATGTCTTGTAAGCAACAGCCGATTGGAAAGTCTTGAATGTGATAGATATAGAAGGACGTGGCTGGGATTGCTTCGACAAAATATTTAGCATTTGGTCTGTTTATTTGTGCGTTTGTGAGAATGTCGCTATAGTGTAAGTTTGAGACAAAAGATTTGAAATCTGTAATGTTGTTGACTAAGTGAGGCTGTTCTAAAACACAAGCGTTGTTGTGTAAAGCGTGGTAGAAGCGAAGGTCATTTGTTTCTCTGTTTCTCAAAATAACGTGATGACTGTAGTTAATTTTAAATCGTTTTGTCTGTTGTGTAAAGATTGGACTTAACAATGATAGCCAGTCTACGGGGTCTGTTCTGTCTGGTCTATGGCAGAAAGTGAAGACGGATAGATATTTATTAATTTTGTTATGTGTCTTGATTGCATTCCTATTATTAGTGTATTTCTCTCTAATATCATTTGGTAGGTCTTGTAAGCTGTCTTAGTCAGAGGACAGACGAGGTTTTTAATATGGGTTTTGGTCCTGGTCATGGGCCGTTTCTTGGTCTGGCCTGCTTTTGATGGATGAGAATGGATGGGGTCGGGAGTTGAAGAGGTAGTGGGTTGCATTGTTGAAGAGGATCCTGAGGTTGAAGATGTTCTGGACGATCCTGGGGCGCCTGCTGCAGCAGATGAGGAAATCGTTTTTACAGATGATGTCTGTGGGTGTACCGAGCTTGACGAAGAGCCTGGTGTGGCACCGGATGGTAGTGGCTGTTGGTTCTGTGTTGTTGCTGTGGTGCCTGCTGATGGTGGGTTCTGTGGTGTTGCTGTGACACCTGATGCTAGTGCGTGTTCATTATGGTGAGCTGGTGATGGTGATGCTGTGGCACCTGAGGGTGGTGTTGGGACAGAGGTGTGTTATTGGTTTCTGTGGACTCGTAGATTGTCACGCCGGGTAATGATATTTTTGCAGACTTCACAAGAGAGCAGAGTCATAGAATGCGCTGATTTGATGTGACGTAATAGATTGTAACGGCGATTGAAAGTTTTGTTGCACCGGACACATATTATGTTGTGTCCCACTAATGTGCTTTGTACCACTGTCTCTATACGTGGTGCGACAGGTCCATGCTCCAGTTCTATGTGTTGTTGTAGCGTATCAGGGCTGGTGAAGACTTGAGTTAGATCACGTTCACGAGCAAAAGACCGATTGCATTCAGAACAAGCGTAACCACAGCTCTTGCTTTGAGGCGACTCCATCTGTTGAAGAGAGGAACAAAAAGACGTTAGTCACACATAAATAAAATTAAAAAATATAAGAAACTGAGAGAGAGAAAGAGAGAGAGAGAGAAAGAGAGAGAAAGAGAGAGCGAGAGAAAGAGAGAAAGAGAGAGAGAGAAAGAGAGAAAGAGAGAGAGAGAGAGAGAGAGAGAGAAAGAGAAAGAGAGAAAGAGAGAGAGAGAGAGAGAGAAAGAGAGAGAGAGATTAAACAGGTAAATAAAACACAGACTTATACATAGCTAGATACATATCTATGTAGGTGTACACACGCTTACTCTTCCTTATAACCAGTCTTTTTTTTATTCTGTTATCAAAGGAAAGAGATGTTGTTCTTTAACGTATCAGGCATGCCCCGTGCGCGCTGCAAAAATTCCACCTTTGCCTGATTCCAGATAAATTATTTTCAAGTCCGCAGACACCGACAAGTGATGACTCGTATTGATAAACACACAAAAATGGTTTTATTTCAGGAGAAGAGATTGCTAATTATTCCCAGTCGTGCAGGTGTCCACGCTTTTCACTGATCAAAGTACTAACTAGCCATCTTTCATCAGGAAACAGGATCGCACGTGAATTATTAAACACGCGAAATTACATTTGTCCCCTCAAACAGAGTGTTGCTATTGTCTCGTTTTTTACAGCAGAGACCTGGCCTAATTAATTTTTCTTGTTTTATTACTCTCCGTTGCTCTGTAATTCACGAGATCAAAGACTATCGATTGTCGACTTCTCTGTTGTTCTGTAATTATTTGAAACAACCAGGCTCGTACAAGCCGTAATTATGTTCGATGTCCCAGTGTGGTGCAATCGATGAGTCACCAGCAGACAATGAAACAAAGCAAGGCGTGGTTTTTAATTTTACACAAGAACTAAAAATGAACATGTCGTTTAACACTGTCTAGTACATATAAAAATATTTTAATACATAAATGTTATATATTTTAACTTTCTAGTAAAAAAAACATCCATATACAAATATATATTTTTATAGAAAAATAAATAAAATAATTTAGGTTTCCTAACGACATTAGATACAAACACAAATACCGAACAAATAAAAAAACAAAGTTACAAACACACAAACAAACACCCGAGTTTATTTTTTTTGTTAAAAAGGGAAATAAACACTGCACGCCTTTTTTAAAATAACGAAGATATAATTTTTAACATGCTAGTTATTTGTAGTTATTATGAGATTTTTCTACAACCTCGGTGTCTTTTATTGTAATATGTGTTTGTTTATTTATTTATTTATTTATTTTTAAAATGTAATATAGCTTTTATTAACTTTTGTGTTATCAGATAGATTCTTTCTTTTATTATTTGCTATGTTAACACACAAAAATACCCCTCGCGCGCGCGTGTTGTAGCGACTTGGAATCAAACCAATTTATCGATGTACCCACCCGTTGCAAGTTGTAAGTACCCCGGACAATTATTTCAAAACCCAAATATAATTTGATTTCTTACGAGTTTAGTTTGTAGAGCAGAAAGTATAACAAGTTGTGGTAGAATATCGATGATAACTCACAACAGTCATCCTGTTTGTAGAAAATGAACAAAGCACTTGCTTAACAATAGGCGAGAAACGCAGATAAGTTTAAACTAAGGAAATTTTTCAGAACCAAGACTTATTCCTATTGTATATACTATAAAAAATAAGTCGGTTAAGTCTCAACTTAGCGAAAACACATACACATGTTTTAAAATGACATGAAAGAATTTAACATCTTAACAAAAACATATACAAATATTTTAATACATAAATGTTATATATTTTAACTTCCTAATGAAAGAACATCCATATAAAGATATATATTTTTGAGTTTAATCGAGAAAATAAAATAATTTAGGTTTCCTAACGAACAAACGAAAACAAGCAAAACAGATATTTTTAAACATAAAGATATTTAGGGTATATATCCATATATTTTTTAAATAGAAAAATAACAGATATTTAACATCCTAACACAGATATAAAAGAAACATACGTTTTTGGTGGTGAGCTGGATTTGGTCTGGTGGTTGATATGAGAAGTCTGGTCTTCAAAACGACTGGATTTTTTCAGAAGGCTTCAAACGTTTGTTTTTTTAGAGGTGTTTGCTGGTCGAGTTCTGTTTGCGGAATGACGATATCTAAAATAATTCCTGATTATATTAAGACAAAAGGCTTGGTTAAAAAAAAGTAGGCCGCGCGTATGAATTTTTCGTGATGGTCACAGATCGATTTGTTGTGTAGAGGTGTCTTGTCAAAACATAGTTCGTGCAAGCGTTTCGCGGTGATTTGATCGATAAAAACGTTGGCAGAACGTTTGGACCCCATTATCTAATTTAGAATCACACGAACTTTAATTGCGCCCAGATGTGTATGAATAATTAATTATTCTCTGGTCGGAAAAAGTTAATGGCTTGTTACGCTTGATCTGTTAAACAACGGAACCCGTTTATAAAAATCCTACCACAGATGTGCACACGTGCGCAAGCAATAACGGTCACCCGCATGTGGCTTTGTTTCACAAACGTATGGATACGTTATCTAACTCAACATCACAAAATCGACGTGGGCACAGATGTGCATGAATAATTGATTTGGTGTCATTGTATTGCAAGCGAACATAAAACTAGATTTTTTGTAATAGTGTACGCAGCACATGGTACCGTTTTGTAAAACAATGATATTAAAATGTGATACCACACACACATTTCTTGTTTTTGTTATTTATGGGTTGTTGTCGAAGAATGAACTGTAAAAAACTGCACGTGACTGAGTATCGTTTTTAGAACGGTTCTCATATTGGGTGGTTTGAAACATTGTGTGAATGTTTTTTAGCACGTCGCAGGGAGTCTCACGATGTGTATTGCCTTAGATATAAAATAACTGGGTGTGATTGTAATTTATCATTGTTAGCTATGGACCCACGCTGGCCGCATCCCTTTACTGCTTTGATAGTGGGGCCAACGGGATCTGGCAAAACTGTTTTTGTACAGCGTTTCTTGAAACATATCCGAGATATGATGACGTCTATACCAGACGAAATTATATGGTGTTATGGGGAATGGCAATCCCTGTACCAAACCATGGAGGGTATTCAGTTTATTAAAGGACTGCCCGACATTAAGCAATGGACAGGTGAGAAGAAACGCCTTTTAGTTATAGATGATTTGATGAGTGAGACGGATGATAGAGTATCTAAATTATTCACAGAAGGGAGTCATCATCGCGATATAAGTGTAATATACCTTATGCAAAATCTATTTGGCAAGAACAAAGAACACTGAACCATTAGCTTGAATTCTCATTATATAATGCTTTTCAAAAACCCACGTGATGGGTCGCAAATTACAAATCTAGCCAAACAGATGTATCCAGGTCGTACTGCCTATGTTCAAGAAAGTTTTAAAGACGCGACGTCGGCCCCACACGGCTATTTGCTAATCGACCTGAGACAGACAACACCCGACGCTTTAAGACTTCGTAGTCATATATTTCCACACGAACAACAAGTCGTCTACGTCCCCAAATAACGAGATGAGGGAAAAGGCGAGAAGACATGCTGAAATGCTAAAGTTTCTAGGCACTGCCAAACCCCCAGTCATCAAGGCTGTTATGAAAACAGCGTCACCCGATCTTGTAGGAACACTCTGTGAATGTTGTCACAACGTATTAAAAGGTAACGTTTCACTAACACCCCCTCAGAAGAGGCGTATGCGTCGTTACAAAAACACCCTGAGAGCGCTCACCAAGAAGAAATTGTCGCTCAAAAGACGAAAACAATTTTTACGACCTGGTGGATTTTTAAGTGCGCTCCTTGGACCCCTACTAACCATACTAAGAGGCGTCTTGTAGATGGCCAAGAAAATGATTTTGATGGACCCTCGTTTGTTAGAGACTCAAAAACGCTCTAAGAGATAACTTGGGAGAATTGGGCAGTCAAATGCAACTAGTGTTGGATCGAGAAGATTTGCCAGTGAGTGACAAAGCTAGTTATATCAGCGAACACTGCAGCGTTATTTGACTCGATTAGAACAGTACAGTCACGTACCTCTAGGTCTAGTTGATATTAAGTCTCCACTTAACGAGTCGAGTTCGAAGCCTCCCATCGAGCAACCCACTGTACTTAAAGATGAGGTCGTGGACAAAACTCTTCAGTCCCCACCCGAACAAGTCACACCCACTAATCGAAAAAAGGTGGTTGCCAGTAAATTGCAAAAAACATCGTCGTATTCACTCAGAAGAAGAAAAAAGTCTAATACACCAAAGTGGGAAGCATGGCCAAAGAAGTGAATAAGATATTAAAAGAACATTACTACGATCCCAAAAGGCCCGGTTCGTATGGGGGAGTCGGGGCCTTACAACGTAGCACCAAACTTACTCGTACAAAAATTGAAGAGTGGTTATGTCATCAGGATACCTACACCTTACACAAACCGGTGCGTAGAAAATTTAAAAGACGTACCACCATCTCGGGTGGTATCGACCAACAGTTCCAGGCTGATTTAATAAACTTGCGAGGTTTAAAAAAATTCAACGATGGGTTTTCCTATCTAGTAACGTGTATCGATGTGTTTAGTAAATTCGCTTGGGCTGTTCCCCTGAAAAAAAAGACTGGGAAAACTTTAGTAGCAGCGGTGAAGACCATTTTTAACAGTCGCAAACCGATAAATTTTCAAACAGACAAAGGCAGTGAGTTCGTCAACAAAACATTCTTAAAGTTTCTTAGCGACGAAGGTGTCCATTTCTTCACCACGTAAAATGAAGATACCAAGGCAGCTATAGTGGAGAGGTTTATTCGAACCCTCAAAGAAAAAACGTGGCGTTACTTTAACAAAACCAACAGTCTTCGCTACGTCGATGTGATAGAACAACTGGTCCACAACTACAATTATTCGTATCATCGGAGTATTAAGATGGCGCCGTCGGAAGTTACCCCGAGCAATCAAGAAGAGGTGTGGCATACGTTGTATTCGACCCCTGACGTCATCGGCAGAAAAGTCTATTTTAAAGCCGGTGATCGCGTGCGGATCGTGCAAGCCAAACAAACTTTTTAAAAGGGTTATACGCCGGCGTGGACAGAAGAAATGTTTACGGTCAGCCGACTAAACCAAACAAGACAGGTCACATACGTCCTTAAAGATGATTCGGGTGAGGAATTGACAGGGTCTTTTTATCAAGAAGAGCTGCAACGGGTCGGTGACAAGATAGTTTATCGAATCAAGTCCATTTTGCAAGAACGGCGAGGTGTCAGGGGTGTTAAAGAGTATTTAGTCAAATGATTCGGTTATAACTCGTCATTCAACAGCTGGATTTCCGCCAAACAACTAGCGAGATATCGAGACTGATGGAGATAGAAGAAGAAGTGAGCAACCTAGTTTTGCGATCACCCCCTCCCAAGGCCACGAGAACCTCGGTCTGGCCTTTTTTTTGGGAAACTAATCCCGCGGCTAGAGATCGTTTTCATCTGTCAGATGATCGTTATATATGTCGTCATCCGGGTCTCGTTATTCAATCTAAGTCGGAGCAATGGACGGCAAGTTTTGGATCGCCTTAATGAGCAGTTGTCTGGGTTACATGTTATCTAACCCTAAGATAGGATGAGTTTTTACGTGACTTTACCCAGCAATGCCTCGATGAAAATATACCCAAACTATAACGCCGGTCACTTTTTCGTCAAATTACCACAGACTATAGACTTGACTTCGCGTTACTAGGTTGGTTTGGTTGAGATTTCAATTTCCCAAAAGTTATTTTAACGTGCTAGAGGATGACGTATGGATACATTACTTTCCCAACAAAGACGACGAGTCTATACTACTCACGTTGCCCGTCGGTCTATACACGTCACCCGACACGCTGATCGACGAGTTGAATCGTTTGCTTTTAGACACTGATGTGAATGACAAAGCCCGAGTTAGATTCCATTTTAACAATAATAAGGCCACCTTGAATCTGTATGATCCGGAGGTTGAAGTTAGAATTAGCGAGACGTTGAAACACATGTTAGGCTTGCCTTCCTCGCTCGCCACAGACATCGACCCAATACTACGAGGAGAGACTGAAGTACAAATGGATAGCGATATGAAAAATGTATACGTGTAATACGACCTCGTAGCGGCGAGACCGGTTGGAGATGCCTCTGTCCCTTTGTTACGGATTGTTCCTATTTTGGACAGGACTACCGCTTCGGTTTTTAGGATTTACGACAAACCACACTACGTACACCTGAGCCGTTTTTCGTTTCACGCCGTGGAAATCCTTTTAACTAATGACCAGGGTAAGACTATCCCATTCACTAGTGGAGCTTCGGTGTTGACACTACACTTCCGAACTCACAGACGGTTTGATTTTGAATAGAAAAAATGTTGAGACATGTACCCATCCTACGAAACCCTAAAATGTATGAGGAGTTTTACTGCAGCCAAATTGGCCACGGGATGCCAGTGTTTATCGGAGGCAGAAGTCAAAGAGGACATGTCTTGGGTAGTTTTTTCGGCGGGCTCGGTTGCATGGTTCTCCCGTGGTTAAAAACTGGAGGCAAAGCTTTACTCAGAGAAGGGGTTGGCACCGGTCTACAGGTCGCGAGCCAAAGAATCCGGTCAGCGTTTACTACAGGGAGTGGTTGACCACCTTACCACTAACCAATCGGGTAGCTGTCTTAGCAGAAAAAGAAAAACGAGAGCTGCCCCACCTGGCGAGCCGTAGAGAATAAAACGATGTAACGGAGCTCGTCCTTCTCATTCTCACAAGAAGAAGCGACGGTACTCTGAAATATTTGAATGATGGCGCTTATTCACCCCAACTCGTGCGGATGTCTTCACAGTGGTCTAGATTTGTTTAGCGTACCACCAACGCAGACAGCCGTAGAAGAGGGACAATTTGTGGAGATACATCCGTTGGCCGCCTTAGCCCTCGGAGCCCCGGTGGAATTTGTAATATCGGGACACGGTGAAGAATATCTAGATTTGTTCAATACTTTTCTGCAATTGCGCGCCAAAATCACGTTAGCTAATGGCGGCGCGTTACCCGCTGATGCAGAGGTGGCCCCGATGAACTATTACCTGCACAGTTTATTCTCCCAAGTCGACGTTTCCCTGAACGATACGCTGATTACACCCAGCGGGAACACCTACCCTTATAGAGCTTACCTGGAAGCCACGTTGAATTACGGGGAGGAAGCCAAACGAGGTCAGATGACAGCTGCTCTGTTTTACAAAGACACGCCAAACTTTATTACGGAAACAAGTGGTGATAATAACAACGGACTAACACTGCGTCGACATATAGCGGCTGGTTCTCAGGACATTGATATGATGGGTCGTTTACATTCAGATATCTTCGCTCAAGATCGCTACCTGTTAAACGGTGTGACCGTTAAAGTAAAACTCACGCCATCTAAAGATGCCTTCAACGTGCTGGGAAACGACCCCGCCGGTGGTTATAAATCTATTATAACTTATGCGGCCCTGGTTGTCCGGAAAGCCAAATTAAACCCCGCCGTCTCTCTAGCCCACGAGAAAGCCTTGCTGCGAGGTCATGCCAAGTACCCTTTGAAACGAGTTGTGCTAAAAACTTTCTCTATTCCTAGAGGCATGCTATCGCACATGCAGGATAATCTATTTCTCAGTCAAACACCTACCCGGATCGTGATTGGCCTAGTCACTACGACCGCTTTTAACGGGTCGTACACGTCTAATCCGTTCAATTTCGCTACCTTTGGTCTGATATATTTGAATGTCAGCGCGGACGGTAGAACAGTCAGTGGCAAGCCTTTGTCCATGGATTATGAACACAACCAGTACGTGAGAGCATTCTTCGGGACGAATCTAGCTATGGGACTGGTTGGCAAAGACGCCGGCAACGACCTTGAATATAGACATTTTAAGAATGGGTACGCCCTATACGCCTTTGACCTCACCCCAGTCTACTGGACGGTGACCAGTTTGAGATGGCCAAGTCGGGTCCTGTCTCAGTAGAACTTAAATTCTCCAAGGTCACGCCCGAACCATTACAGGTCCTCGTCTACGCCGAGCAAGACTAGATCTTGGAGATCTCGAAATCGCGCCAAGTTTTGACAGACGACACCACTTAAACGATGAATACAGACGAGATACGGACCATACTCCTGTCGGATACATTTGTTAAACGAACTGGGCTCGTTAAAGTTTTAGCTCGTGATCAATTACCTCTACGTATCGATCCGATCCAGACGGCTGCTTTTGTCATCAACACTGACCCTAGCCATCGACCCGGTGACCACTGGGTCGCTCTATATTATAATGGACTTGGCAATTTTGAATATTTTGATTCTTTTGGACTACCGCCTAGACACCCGGACTTGGTTAATTTTATAACAAGAAACTCTACCCGACCTGTTAACTACAATGCTAGACATTTACAAGATGTAGTATCCAACTTTTGTGGTCTCTACTCCATTTATTTTATCTTGGTCAAGGCTCGCGGTGGTACTATGCACCGCGTTCTGCTACCCTTTTCGGCTAGACAACACGCCAACATTCGATTAGTTTTTCGACTAGTCAGACCCTGGCTAGCGAGCCACAAAACTGTTTTTCGTTCATAGACAAAGGAAGAGATCAATAGACACGTGTGTGTATTTTCCTCTTTAAGGTTTTACCCGCCCTTTTATCGGATTTTTCCTCACGCCAATACGTCCATGAGTCATGCACTTACAATGCCAGCACACAAAACATTTTCACATCGACAACGCGTCAACAATCTTTTGGTTGTTCGACTAATCAAATCATGGCTAGCACAAGTTTACTCACAGGGACAACGCGTCAACTATCGATTAGTTTTTCGACTAATCACGCCCTGGCTAGAACAAGAATGGATACGTTTCAAAAACCAGATTAAACTGGTATTCCTGCATATATAGACACTTGGAAGATCCAGACACTCACATTCATACTTTACTGAAGCGGTGGTGTGATAACGACAGATACTTACACCTCACTTAAGATGACTTCCACTGTTCCCAACACCTGGGTCTACGTCAGAAGTTAGGAAATGCTTGTACCATTGGCTAGTGGTCCGAAGGCCGCGTCTGTAAGTGTTTACCGAGGCCAACCATTACTACACGTGCGAACATATTTTGGTGAATCATATCTAAGGTTTCCTACCAAACACGGTATTACGTTAACTCGATCTGAGTTTGAACATTTGTTGACTTTACAGGGTGAAATCCTCGCCGAATTTTACCGACTACAATCACCACGCACGGATACCTATCCTACTACTTGTACCAGTAACACGTTTGACGACTACATCAACTCCAGTTGTTACCAGCCAATATCCCCACACCCGAGTTGTTTTCCTAACACCAACCCTTGTACGTCAGCCCCCACCACAGACAGCCACCTGGCCGATGTCTCTAATCTACCACCGAAGAAGCAGAGACCTACTACCTCCTCCAGTAACACGTTTGATCAGTACATCAACTCCAGCTGTTACCAGTCAATAGCCCCAGAACCGAGTTGGTTTCATAACACCAACCCTTGTACGTCAGCTCCCACCACAGACAACCACCTGGCCGATGTCTCTAATCCACCACCGAAGAAGCAGAAGAAATCTACCAAGCGTCTGAGACTTGTGCTTTAGCTCGATATTATTTAAAAAATAAAATATATTAACTAAATTCTTTGTTACCCATGTCTATATAAAAGTTGTAATACATGTCTAACTGTTGTAAATATATGTCTATATCGTATACTTGTCGTAATATATGTCTATATGTATAACTAAATATAGCGTCTTCCTATTGTCTAAATATATCGTCTTCCTTTTGTAAATATATATCGTATAACTGTTTGAAAAATAATCAACACACAACAACACCATTATCGAACTAATATATTACTATATAAAAATACACACCCCACCTTTTCCTTATATAAAAGTCATATCGTGCCTCCTGCGCGCCTCCTGGCGCTCCTCCTGATTTTCCTTATATAAAAAGTCACGCGCCTCCTGAATGATACCTAAGTCCGAGGTGTTCAAGGATGAAGCACGTACCATTTATAGTGTTCTCACCTTAGACGTACGAGCGTATATTTAGAGTTTGCTCCTACCAAATGTTTTTTGCGTCTGTCTCTATTTTTGTGTGTCTGCCTCTATTTCTGTATATCTGCCTCTATTTTTTATATCTGCCTCTGTTTCTTAATTAATTCCTCTGTTTTTTATATATGTCTCTATTTTTGTGACTGCCTCTGTTGTAACCGCTCTGCTGTTACTGGTTACTGTGTGTTATCACACTAGGTGGTAGATGGCAGGCCTAGTGACGTAATTCAAGTTTACAATCTCTCCTTTTTATCTTCCAAGTTATTTATTTGATATCATTACTGGCCATCTCCGCCAGAGGTGTAAATTCCTGGATGATACTCTAATCCTTTTCTTGTATACTTCAGGTTCATTCAGTTCCTTCTTTGATGTTAATAGTGACTTCTTATAGTGGCAGTTTAAATGTACATGGCATACAATTAGCAACTCATAAAGATGGAATAAAATTCATTCTGATTCTTCAAAACTTTTAATAACTTAATAAAACAACACATATAATGAGTTATTCAAATGATAGAGTTCGCATAGAGGCCTTTACAAGGTCTATGTACTTCATGTTAACTCATACATGAATTCTATGTCTTGTAACTTCCGTATTCCTCTTTAACTTATTCTTTTCTCCTGTAGAAATCCTTAATCTTCCCAAAACCTGCTCCTATTTCCTGATATACCAATGCTCTTTATTAGCATTCCATACTTGATTTGTTACTTAAATATCTTCCTCGACGAACTGGTCAGACAGGTCTCTATAACTGCTCCTAGCAACAAAATTCATCTCATGCATAAATAATTGTATGTACACCCTTCTGATACTTACAAGTGAGAGAGCATATTTGAAGTTCTTCTATAAAAGTCGACATTCACTTTTTCTTGAAAATCATATGAAATTCTGGATAATTTAAAACTTGTTCAATATGGCTCCTCTATAATATCTCTATTTTCCTTTAAATGTTTACAGCCTGTTGGTTACTTTACACATAGTCGTTATAACCATCCGTTTTTCTTGGTACATAGTCGTAAAGTTCTCGTAATGAACTGGCAAATCGTGCTTCTGCAAGATTCTCCTGTAAACAAAATTATACTCTGTGCAAAAATATAATCATAGTTCAATACTTACAAAAAACACAGCATAAACGCTGATCTCCTTTCAGAAATACACCTTAACTGTGAACCACAGAATCAAATCAAATTATCTCCCGATAGAATAACACTGGCTAGTGATGGCTGGACATCTAAACATATTCACATAAACCCTATCTGTAAAACCACAGAAGGTTCATCTTGTCCGCTGAGCGATCACACCTTTTTCCTGAAGCACAACTCAGGACTCTCTGTAATCTAATGACCTCTGGTCATTTTTCGTGGTGTGTATTCTTGCCACTCTTCTGATTCGCTGACCCAAATCTGTTTACTTAAATTTATTGGTAAAGCCTTTTTTTCTTGTTCTCGAACTTTCTATTTACAACTCACTATAATCACTCACTATTAGTTAACATGAACCGGTATTCTGAACCGTTGTCAGGTAGGAATATTATTATTTTCATTCATAATTTTCTCTTGTGAGCTGTCCTAACTGTTTATCTCACCTTAACAATAGCATGAATAATGCTTGGGCAAACCCCACGGTGACATACAACCCGGGACCACACAAATGTATTCCGTAGGGAAACATTTGCGATCTATCAACAACTATCTAGTCCCTAACTATAATGTACTATCCTATACCTGCTCCTTTACATATACATTTACAAACTATGAGTTCCAATATAGAAAGTCACAAAAATAAGACCATATATGTAATGTCATTCCGTTACCAATTTAATGCTTCAATTGAGGTATATCATCAATCATTACTTAAATACATAACCTCATATGATACAACAACTGATCAATAATAGTTCAATACATGCAATGTATATATGTGTGACGAATACGCACAGACGTGAAAACAAACTATGGATAACAGATATGGGTAGGGATTTGACCAACACACACTAAATTAAGTTTTTGTTTAGTTTATTATCAATTTAAACTTTACAACATCGAACATATATATATATATATATATATATATATATATATATATATATATATATATATATATATATAAATATATATATATATATATATATATATATATATTTATTTATTTATACAGGTTGACATGGTAACTGTCTCTGGAAACAGAGATTTATCAGCACTCGTCATGTCTGTAGTATCTGCCGTCAATGTCATTACTGAATTGAAATGGTCAGATAGGTGGAGTTACACTTAATAGTATGGCGATGCGTGCATAACTAACTGTCCTGGAGCGATAGTGAAAGACACGTGTCGCTAATCAATTCAGAATTTGATGTGCTCGACTGATCTTAGCCTTGGATGCACAGTTCAAGTCGTTAATTCTGTCTGAAACTATAGACGTCATATACATGTGTACAGAACCTCATAAAATATAGAACATCCTTCTGGCTAACGTTAATGTAAACGTGACTACGTGGCTGTGTCATCATTATCATCTCTCAAGTAATGGCATATGATATCTTTTTTAATTCTTCTACTAAGTCCAAACTATGATTACTGCTCAGAGCAGCACTACTGCGAAGCATGTCGCGTTCCTGTTGTCGCTATATTGTCAGCGCAATGGTAACTGGGGTACATACTTTGTGGGTGGTGAAGGGGGAGAAGGTATGAGATGTGTCGTAGGGATGTTCACCATTATTGCTTGTTGTATACTCTTTGCTACCTGTACCTGGGTGAGGAATTTCTTACATTTCTATGATTTGGTCCAGCCTTTCTTAGTTTCACTTTCAGTTTTGCTACTATTAAATGGTGATCACTTCCCACATCTGCACTTCTTCTTACCCTCACATCTTGTAATGCCTGTCTCCATCTACCGTTAATCATGATGTGGTCTATCTGGTTTCTGTCCCGACCATTTGGTGATTCCCATGTTAATTTGTGAATTTCCTTATGTGGGAAAAGTGTTCCTCCAATGACCAGGTTATTAATGCTACAGAAACTTATTAATTTATCCCCATTTTCGTTTGCTGTTCCGCTGCCGCATTTCCCCATTACTCTTTTATTATATGTATTGTGTGTACCAACTTTCGCATTGAGGTCTCCCATTACTATAATAAGATTATATCTTGGTGTGTCCTCCATTTCTTTCTGCAGTTGTTGATAGAATTCATCCTTGACCTCCTCATCGCTGTCATTCGTTGGTGCGTAGCATTGTATTATTGTAGTATTGGTGAATCTCCCTCTCAATCTTATTCTTATCAGTCTCTTGTTGATGGGTTTCCATTCCAGTAATGTCCTTTCTATTCCTTTCTGTAGAATAATAGATACACCTTCATTGTGCTGTTCATATTCTCTTCCAGAGTAAAGTACTGTTTCTCCTGTTGCTGTTTTAACTTTTCCTGCCCCTGTCCATCTGCTCTCGCTTATCCCTTGAATGTGTAATCTATAGTTCCTCATATCTGTTTTAGTTTACCCGTCTCATTCATTGTCCTGACATTCCAAAAGCCTATTCTTGTATCATGTTTTGCGGTCAGGACGTCCGTTTTCATGTCAGTGACTTCCTTTTGGCTTTCACAACTGACAGTCATTCGAGCCTCAGACTCCGGATGTCCGTCCCGCGGCAAAGTTTGTTCATTTGTTGTTGTTTCCGTAACTTCAATACTTTTTACATAGACAGGGGTGTCAGCCCTATGCTAAAACCCCCAGCCTGGAGGACCAGGGTGTCTGCTTTAGTATGACCCCTGCCCGCGCAAACCTGTCCAGCTTGGTAGAACCTTCCATGAGTAAAACTCCCGCTGGCATAGCTCTGGGTGTAATCAGGGTACGCAAGCCACCACACCTCTACAAGGTATTGACACCGGTGATGGCAGTGTATTGAGCCTAGAGTGCATTTATTTATCTCAAACAAAATATAACTGTATATTTCTATAACAGCTACAAACGGTAGAAAGATTTTTTTCGGAATTAGAAATATTTTGTTATTTACGTTTTTCCTACAAACGTGTTCGGAACAAAATTATATAAAGTAACTGTTTAATTTTTATAAAAGTATTATTAATTTTTCCGCTAATATTACTCCCCTTGTAATAAAAATTACGTCCCTTAGATAAAAAGCATAAATGTATCAACGTTTAAGTATGAGGGGAAAAAACAATGCGATGGTAGTGGAACATTAATAAGAATTCCCAATGTCAATGTCCGGTTGTGTAGGGAATACAGAAAGTTAATTAAAAGTCAGTGTCTTTACGTGTTTGATGTATATGTGGAAACTGACCCCCCCCCCCCCCCCCGTCCCTTCCTCTCACTTCCTTTCTTTTTCACCAATGCATATGGAATCAATACTTGCCGAGTGTGTATATGTAACCCGCCAAGCACTCCAACGGAGGCAACTAACATTCATTAATGTGACTGCCATAATAAAAAAGCCTATGTGTGTTGCATGAAAGTAATAAATGTCTCTCAATTGAATTAAACTTAATATTAAACACACACTTGCGTCGTGCCCATCCCCCCCACCCCCCTTTTTCCTCGACCCCGACATAAAAAAAAACAAAAGGCCCCTACAGATTGAAAGATATGAGCAAGAGAGACATGAATAGATAAATACAAGATTCTAGGAGGACAGAGATGCTGATCGCAGCAAGTTGAGATGCTCCCTACGATTCTGCGAAAACACCCTGTGGAAATAGCCATTTTAGAGATGCCCCCTAAACGAAATGGGTTCAGTTCAAAACGGAGGCCGAATAGCCAAGAGAAGGATGTCACATGAGAGCCATGACCCAAGGTTGACCTCTGCCATAAAATGTCAAGGTCGATCAAATGATCACAGTATACGATTTACTATTTCTACAAAGTTATTGACAAGTCAATTTCTTCTTTTTAAAATGTTATTATCAGCACTTGTACCTACTGGATATACATAACATGCATGTGGAAACAAGGAGTAATAACTGCAATTTGAAATTTGACAAATACGTTGTATTTCTTATCCCCATCAACAAAACAACAACAAATTCTAAAATGACCAATGAACTCAACGTTACAAGACAGAGCAAAAATGATTTCCCGCCACGATGTCACGTGATCTTCCCTTGCGCTGTTTTCATGTGACACATCATTTTATGTCATAAAATAACAGGTAAGTCGCTGTATTGTGACGTTTGTTTCGTATAAAGTAATTGGATAACATGAAGAACTAACACATTAACAATAACAAGTGACTTTACAAATATTCTGTATAATAACATCAATCAATACCCTTTAGCTCCCCGAAGAGCATGGGCCTTCAACAAACACATGCCAAGTCTTCCTGTCCTGTGCCATCCGCTCAGGTTCTTTCCATGTTTTCCTCATCATTTTCACCTCTGTATCCAGCTCTCTTCTCCATGTTTTTATTTTTGGTCTACCTCTGCCTCTCTTTCCTTGTGGATTCTAGAACAAGGACTGCCTTGTAATGCTATCAACAGGTTTCCTCAATATGTGTCCAATCCATCACCAGCGTCTTATTCTCAACTCTTGTTCCACTGGCACTTGTCTGGTTCTTGTCATCAATTCCACATTTGTGACTTTGTCATACCATTTCAGTCCTTCTATTCTACGCAAGCACCCGTTTATAAAAGTCTGTAGCTTTTTAGGGGTTGTTTTTGTTGCTCTCAATGTCTCATAGCCACACAATAGGACTGACTTGACATTTAAGTTGAAGATTCGTATTTTCTTGTTGGATCCGATTTCTCTTGACCTCCATATATTTCCCAATGCAATGAAAGCTCCTCTTCCTTTTTTTATTCTTATTTTGATATCATTTTCTGTCCCTCCAACTTTGTCTATATTCTTCTTCTTCTTATATCCTTAGCCGCCGACCGTCAAAGCAGTCAGTGGCCATTCCGCTTGATGGCATCTTGTAGGGCAGCAACAAATTGATTCCACTTTCCTCGGTCGGTGGCCATCCTTCGTACAGTGCCCCAACTCTGGTTCATTCTTTGCATCTCAGCCTCCACAGTCCTCCGCCAAGTTGTTCTCGTTTTTCTCATTTCTGCTGTGACCTGTTTTAGTTTACCCGTCTCTTTCATTGTCCTGACATTCCTAAATCCTTTTTTTGTTTCACGTTTTACTGCCAGGACGTCCTTTTTGTGTCAGTGGCTTCCTTTCGGCTTTCACCACTTACAGTCATAAGAGCCTCAGACTCCGGATGTCCGTCCCCGAGCAAAGTTTGTTCATTTGTTGTCGTTTCCGGAACTTCGTTTCTTTTTACATAGACAGGGGTATCAGCCCTATGCTAAAACCCCCAACCTGGAGGGCCAGGTATTGACACCAGTGATGGCAGTTGGTCTATATTACTGCCAAGATATATATATATATACGTTTCTACATCTTTTAGTGGTGTTCCTTCAAGTTCAACATTGTTATCATTTCTTGCATTTATTCTCATAATCTTTTGTCTTTTCTCTGTGTATTTTCAGACCCACTTGTTGTGACCTCTTATCGAGAATTTTCATTTTCTCTTGCATCTGATTATGGTTATGGGACAGAAGAGCCAAGTCATCTGCAAAATCCAGATCATCAAGCTGTTTACGCAGATTCCACTAGATTCCATTTCTGTTGTGTATAATCACATGTCCTGTTACAAATACGTTGTTAGCAATAATCTAAAGAGCATGTCGTAAAGTTCCCGGGGATCTTTGAAGAGACAAAGACATAATAAAACCACTGCACATTCAGACATGTCGTTGAAGCGACTAATACGAGGTCGTGAATGAGGATGGTAACTTCATCACGTAAAACAAATTGCTTCAAGAACCACCGCTGCCATATTATCCCATGCTATACGAGGAGCACAAAAGAGAATGAAGATTGTCACAGCATGGTCAACAGCTGTGGACTGTATGTGCTCCACAGGGATCAGGTACGGAATGTCAGCCGTGTCATAAGAGTTGGCCAATAGAGTGTTGTGAACTTGACGACATGAAACTGCGTGTTCAGCAAGTCAGGGGAGAATGTAAGGGGGGTTCTGATTGGTGGAAAGGAGCAACAGAAAAATAAGCAGCTGAGGGCTGTCACCTCAGGGGCGCATTCCCATAGTCAGTTATGACTGAAGGGGCTATTATTATATATTATTTTGATTGGTGGAGAAGAAAAAGGGAGGTCAGATGTGGACAGGGGAAGGCACGGGAAAGCATGGTGATGTGGGATGGCGAAAGTGGATGAATATATTGTGATGGATGCCTTTAATTGCCTAGTGCGACGGCGTATTTATTTGTGCTGATATTGGGTATTCACTCATCTGGGATTTTCATGAAGGTTATGCATTTCGCTGAATATATATTATTGTAACTTCATGTTCATAGTTTTCTAAATACATTAGACAGAGATTGGAATATTACTCGAGTTTGTTATTACTTTAAGGTGTCCAAAGATGAAGCACGTACCATGTATAGTGTCCTCGCCTTAGACGTACAAGTCTATATTTAGAGTTTACTCCTTCCCTCACTCTCTTGTTTATTATCTAGACACATGAGTGTTTTATTGTAGCGGTATGGCAGCTTGCGTACCCTGACAATCCCCAGAGCTATGCCAGTGGGAGTTTTACTCCTGGTAGGTTCAACCAAGCTGGACTGGTCAGTGTGGGTAGTGGTCAGACAAAAGCTGGTACCCTGGTCCTCCAGGTTGGGGGTTTTAGAATAGGGCTGACACCCCTGTCTATGTTAAAAAAAATAATGAAGTTACGGAAACTACATCAAATGAACAAACTTTGCTGCGGGATGGACATTCGGAGTATGTGGCTCGTATGACTGTCAGTGGTGAAAGCCGAAAGGAAGCCACTGACATGAAAACGGATGTCCTGACCGCAAAACAGGATAAAGAATAGGATTTTGGAATGTCAGGACAATGTACGAGACAGGTAAACTAAGACAGGTCACGGCAGAAATGAGAAACTATAGGTTACACATCCTGGGGATAAGCGAGAGCAGATGGACAGGGGCAGGAAAAGTTAAAACAGCAACAGGAGAAACAGTACTTTACTCTGGAAAAGAGGATGGACAGCACAGTGAAAGCGTAGCCATTATTCTACAGAAAAGGATAGAAAGGACATTACTGGAATGGAAACCCATCAACAACAGACTGATACGATTGAGATTGAGAGGGAGAATCACCAACACTACAATAATACAATGTTACGCACCAACGAATGATAGCGATGAGGAGGTCAAGGATGAATTCTATCAACAACTGCAGAAAGAAATGGAGGACACACCTAGATATGATCTTGTTATAGTAATGGGAGACCTCAGTGCGAAAGTTGGTACACACAATACATACAATGAAAGAACAATGGGGAAATGCGGCAGCGGAATAGCAAACGAAAATGGGGATAAGCTAATAAGTTTCGGTAGCATTAACAACCTGGTCATTGGAGGAACACTTTTCCCACATAAGGAAATTCACAAGTTAACATGGGAATCACCAAATGGTCGGGACAGAAACCAGATAGATCACATCATGGTTAACGGTAGATGGAGACATGCACTACAAGATGTGAAGGTAAGAAGAGATGCTGATGTGGGAAGCGATCACCATTTAGTAGTTGCAAAACTGAAAGTGAAACTAAGAAGGGCTGGACCAACTGTAACTACACAGAAAAGGTTTGACATCAGCAAATTGAAGGACCCCCTTACCAGAAAAGCTTTTGTGGCCGACATTAAGAAACGATATCAATTTGCCAAAAGCCAGGAAAAGACATTGACTGATGATATAGACCAGAATTTTAACACCATTTCAACAATATATAAGGAAAGTAGCAAATCATGCTTAGGATTCCAGGAAAGGAAGAAGCAAGACTGGATAACACCAGAAACACTAAACACCATAAAGATGAGAAAGGAAATGAAAAGAAAGAAAACAGAAGCGAAGTCCCCCAGGTTAAAGCAACTATATAGCGAACAGTACAGTCAACTGGACAGGGAAGTTAAACGCCAAACCCGAGCCAACAAAAGGAATTTCCTAGACGATCTTGCAAAACAGGAGAAGAGGCAGCACTGAGAAATGAACAAAGCACAGTATACAAAATAACTAAATTCATCAGCGGAAAACAAGGTGCAAACAATATTACATTAGTAAGAGATAAGCAAGGAAATCTCATCAAGACAGCAGAGGGACAGGAAACAAGATGGGCACAGCACTTCAGAGAAAAATTTAGCCAGCAGGTGGGCTTGAACATCAATTTAAAGAAGTCTGAGGTCATGACGCTCAATGTGAGCAACCCTGAGTCCATATCAGTAAGGAATCAGCAACTGGTACAGACAGATACCTTCACATACCTAGGAAGAATAGTAACACCAGACGGTGGGGCAGGCAAAGACATCAACATCAGAATGAATAAGGCAAGAACAGCCTTCTTTAGCCTAAATAACATCTGGAAGTCCTCCCAATACAGCACAAGCACAAAATTAAG
Organism: Oreohelix idahoensis; assembly: GCA_024509875.1. Classification (NCBI taxonomy): domain Eukaryota; kingdom Metazoa; phylum Mollusca; class Gastropoda; order Stylommatophora; family Oreohelicidae; genus Oreohelix; species Oreohelix idahoensis. Next base: position 188,123 of record JAMPIV010003229.1, on the reverse strand, counting down.
ATTATACCAGAGTTGCGTGCTTTCTGTGCTTCTCTGTGGTGCGGAATGCTGGAGAGTCACAGAGAAGGAAATGTCAAAATTGTCCTCTTTTCACACAACATGCCTAAGAAAAATTCACCGAATCTTTTGGCCGAATACCATCACCAACCAAGATCTGCTTACTCGTAGCAAGCAAGAGGACATGCATACCATCATAGCTGGCAGACGCTGGAGCTGGGTTGGTCATGTCCTCAGAAGAGACTCCGATGCCATCACAAGAACAGCTATGCTTTGGACCCCTGAAGGAAAGCGAAAGAGAGGCCGACCAAAAACAACTTGGCGGAGGATTGTGGAGGCAGAGATGCAAAGAGTGAACCAGAGTTGGGGCACTGTACGAAGGATGGCCACCGACCGTGCAAAGTGGAATCAATTTGTTGTTGCCCTACAAGACGCCACTATGCGTGATGGCCACTGACTGCTTTGACGGTCGGCGGTTAAGGATCAAAGAAGAAGAAGTGTCAATGATGATGATGCCGAGTTTATAACGTTTATTTAAGCTGAAGTCTGCGAAGTCAGTGTTATCAATAAAACATCATCTAATCAAACAGATTCTAAAAACATGCAAACGCACTTAACTCAACGTGTAGAAAATACAACTTGAAGATCGACACATTAAAGACAGAAACTATGAAGATTAGCAGATCGCCGGGTCCACTTAACATACATGTCAACAATATCAGACATAACCAGGTTCCAGAGTTCAAATATCTAAGAAATATTTTCTTGCTAAAAATAGAAAACGTGACAGAGAAATTGAAAGAAGATGTAAAACAACCAGTGCAGTGACTTACTAAATGTTACCATTAATCAAACATCTGAACATCAGTACGGACACTTAACGACAGCCGATAACTAATATAGTCTTACCAACTCTTTGCTATCAGTGCCAAACAGTGTCCCTTACCCAAGCCCAAGAGAGTAAAATCTCATCCCGTGAGATGAGATATTTTGACAAGGGCCATTGGTGTTGCCAGGAGAGACCGGGTGAGATGTGATGACTTCAGAGGAATTGTTGGAGCTGCATCCTGCATCGGGAATATGGAGATACGGAGGATTAAGTGGTTTGGCCATCTCATGAGGATGAAGGCCGATAAACTACCACTACACGCCTACAACAACAGAAACACATTTTTATTGTTCCATTTTCTTGAAAAGTTATTTATTCTTACTTACTTAATCGTTCCTCTTCTACCGTGAGGTGTAGAGGTTTGGAAGAGAGAGCACCATACTGTTCTATCGACGGTCTTCCTCCTGGCTTGGTTCCATTCTAGTCCTCGGTCCTTCAAAGATTGTCTAATGTTGTCCTCCCAGCGGACTTTGGGTCGTCCTGGAGGTCTGGATCCCTGGCTCTTAGTTTCCCACGCTTACCATGATAGCCGATCTTCTCCCATTCTGCAGACATGGCCAAACCATCTTAGTTGGGACTGTTCTACTTCGATCTCTAAAGGTTGAGTTTTTTAGGCCTTGACTTGTTGTCTGGTTGCGGACCTTGTCTTTTCTTGTTACTACAACCACCTTCCTGAGATACCTCATTTCTGAGACTTGGATCTGGCATTTGTGGGTTGTAGTCATTGCCTATGTCACGCATCTATACGTCACGACTGGGACATAGAAGGAGCGGTATACAGCCATCTTCGTCTTTTTACCAACTTCTCTTTTGCTGAGGAATCCTCGATTTATGGCTTGACAAAGTTCTTCGAGTAGCCAACTCTTCTTTAATGCCTCCTTTCGGTTTATGACAGCTCCAATGTATTTAAAGTGGTCGACCTGCTTCATGACTTGTTCTCTCAGCTTATTAAGATGTCTTCTTTCCTCTCCTGCTATCACCAAAAGTTATTTATAATACAGTGAATTTAGAAAAAAATATTTAAAAACCAAAATACTATTTGCATTATTTAATATTTATTTGCTTCTTTTTTTAAAATGGGTTTAAGCAAGATCGCTGAAAGGATGATAAATGAAAGGCTACATTGGTGGCTAGAAAGCACTAAGATCTTAAATACCAATCAATCAGGTTTCAGAAGAAACAAACCGACAATGGATCAGTTGATAAGATTCACCCAAGAGATAGGTGATGCCTACCAAGACAAAAAAAAATGTGTTAGCAACATTTATTGACCTTAGACAAGCCTGTGATCGAGTCTGGAGGATAGGCCGTGCGAAGAATGGGAATACCAGGGAGAATGTACAACTGGCTGAAAGTTTTTTTTCCACAACAGAACATTCTGAATAACATTCAGTGGATCTACATCAAAACAAAGGACCCTGAAGGAAGGACTGCCCCAGGGATCAGCATTAAGTTGTACACTATTTCTTATATATATAAATGACCTCCCAGATGTCATCACCTGTCAACAAGCACTCTTTGTTGATGATCTAGTCATCTGGACAAAAGGAAAACATCTCCAAACCACCAAAAATATGAACAAGAACCTGACAACTGTGACGAGGGGTTATTGATTATATAAGTAATAGATAAGATGATATCCAGGTGTATCAGATGATACAAGGATAGAATGCCAGTCAAGAGTTCTGGTCTTAAAAGTAATACCCCAGTCTTAGAAATAAGCACCGGTGTATAGACATCATAGGTATAGTCAGACTGTGAAAATCACTGGCCCAGATGGTAAGAAGTAGTACCAGGATTTAAGGCGCCTCCTCCCCACAACTATCCTATGATAAATTTGATCCTAGGGGATAAATAAAATGAACAAAAACTTTAAACACTAAGGTAAAAAGTAAACAAGTCCTCAGGTACAATTAATGAATAATTTAATATTTATAGTGATTTCTTTTTTCTGCTGTTTGGCATAGAGTATTGAAATATTCACACAATAATTTACAGAATTAATGTTATCTCTTATCTACAGTAATGGTAGGAATGTTTTTTTTCTATTTGAAAAAAAAATGTTAAACACAAGTCACTTGGTAAATTGATTAGTAGTACTGTCATTTACACTTCAGGATCTGGAATACTATTCTCTTGGCTAGTCAAGTTAATGAATACTTGATTTACGAACCTAGTGGTACTGTTCTTTGAGTCCTTTGGCTTTAATACACTATTGTCATCATTTGACTTGCTCATGTAATAATATAATAGCTGTTGGTTCATATATGGATTCTGTCAGGTCCTTTATTGAACACTTATCTTTGATTCTTAATATTGCTGACACCGACCTGTCACTGGAATTATCAGTCTTGGCAGACCCAACAGTAGGGGTACCAAGAACCAGCTGTAGTTCACACTTTGGGTTCCGCCACTTATGTGGGATTGCCACTGATGAACAACACAGGTTTCTGATAGTTGACAGTATGATCGAATTGTCAAATGAACCTGAGACAACATATCGGTCGTGGCCAGTATATGGCTAGATTTGTAATTTACAAGCCCAGATGTCAGACCAGTCAGTCATCAGATGTCGACGTTATAAAGTCATAGTAAGCAAGGACATAATTTCAGTTATACAGTACAAGCTTAACCATTTCAATTAGTTATATGTACTAACAGTCATCGTGTTTTATCCACTCCTGTGCATCCTTAAATACGTTACAGCTTGATCCTTCCAAATATTAATCACTGGCCTTATAGTTTTCCTAACTATGCTTGACCCTTGTCATCATGCACAAATTTAAATAAACTGATGCAATTCCTAGCATTAACACACACATAATATTCTTACTTACTTAGTCGTTCCACTTCTACCGTGAGGTGTAGTGGTTTGGAAGAGAGAGCGCAAGACTATCCTATCGGCTGTCCAGTACAAATAATATTCATCAGGTAATAATATGTAATAAATGAAATATATACATAATAGTCTTAATAATCCAGCTTACCTTAAGAAATCACACTGGACATTAATGGCTTGGCAGGCCGCACACAACCGTAGATGGCAAAGGCGTTGTGGCAACTCTGCGTCCAGTCTGTTTCAAAACGTTTGTCAGTGTCCCGTGTTCAAATTGCGCTCCCTCTTTTTATTGGCCAAAGCAATCCTAAGGTAGAGCATGACGTCACAGGCTTGTAGGTCTGCTAGATTTGTAAGCAAGATGCATGCAATTTTAACTTCTGTACAAACTGTTCTAGCTCTATCTTCGTCATTCTAGTCTTCTGTCCATACGATTCTGTTCATTTTAGTCTCGTTAGAACCGGACAGTCTACAGCTAACATTCCATCTAACTTTCTTATTCGTCCGTCCATTAAGCATTTTCCTATATTGCTCGAAAGTGTGTACGGATCATATCAACTTATAGTTTTATACTTCCAGCCATATTACATATATGTGAACGTAGAGGAAAACTTCCAGAATCTAAACATATAAGTCTTTCTTTTATTCGTCCATCCATGTGTTATACCATCCTTCCGAAGTTTAAAATAAAACACATTTCACTACGGCTGTAGTGGCCATGTTTGTTATGCGTTGAGACCCTCTCGCTTGCTTTGTCGGACGCGTGATATGCTAGTGACACTGTCGATTTCCGTATTCGATTCTGCAACAGAATTTGTAAACAGTTTTGCTACAACAACCATCTCTGCACACTGTCAGTTTTGGAAACTTGAAATTAATGTAGAGAAAACTGTGTACAACATGTTTAGTCAAAACAAGAGAGTTAATGAGAAAAAACATTGAGGTCCGGATGAACGGAGAGAAACTAGCATACGAAGAATTCCTGAGATATCTTGAAGTCGAGCTTGAACATAGACTTACCATGGAACCTCACAAAGACAAGCTGATTGAGATAGCGTCCACAAGACTTAGGCTCACCAAGTACCTTTTCTCCTGTAGGTGGGGAGCAAACTAGCACTCATTACGCCAAATCTGTATTGGAAATGTCCGCTCTGTCATTACTACTCCTTACCTCTTCAAACTATTGCAAGCAAAAGCCTCCTACAAAAGTTAGACAAAGTCCAAAATCACGCTCTACGGTTTATACGTGGTGCCACGAAGACAACGCCGACAGATGCATGCGAAATCAACACCAATATTGAACCTTTAAACATAAGAAGAGAACGCTCAGCTGTGGAAACATTAGAAAGGTATCTGAGAAAGGACACAATGGAGGAGAATAGGAAAATGAAAAAGCAGTGGCACCAAAAACACAGAATACAAAAGACAACTTTTCATAAAAATGCAAAAGATGATAGCATCAAACACCACTTACCAGCAGTTAGAAAGCCAATGGCAACTATCAATAATGAACCACCTTGTTGGCAGGCAACTACTCCTACAGTAAGAACTGAAGTCTCTGACTCCTAAGTAGACAAGAACACCCTAGTACCACTACTGAAAACCATCGCCTTTGAAACTATAGACTCATATCCACAAGATATCATCCATGTCTACAAATGTGGATCTGCTTTTGAAGCTACCACCAACGCTGGATATGGCGCAGTGATAAAATACCCCAACCTGCACCCAGAAAACCACCCTTGCATCTTTTGCTCTTCTGGAGAAATTTGCTCCTGCTATGATGCAGAAATAACAGCACTAGAAAAAGCATTGTGCCGGATAATCTCAGACTTTGTTAACCAGTTGATAACACCACAAGGTAGTCCTTGTTCTGTAATCCCCCAGGGTAAATAAAAAGAATTAAGAAAAACACGGAAAACCTTGAACGGATGGCACAGGACAGGAATTCCTGGCTTGAATGTACTGAAGGCACATGCTCCTTATGAACCCAACGGGTATAACATTCACAAAAGGGTAACACAATAGAGTGACATAACCCAGTGATTCTTAAACTGGTACATATATATATATATATATATATATATATATATATATATATGTATCTATATATATATATATATATATATATATATATATATATATATATATATATATATATATATATATATATATATATATATATATATATGAGGGGATCTAGGCTTTTCCTGTGACTTTTCTGCCATCCTGAAACGTGTTGAGTTCAAGTCATGAGTTCCAGTTTCTCCAGCTTGGTTTGCATTAAAAGGATCATCACATCTAGTCCCAAGCTAGGAGAAAGAAGCATTCCCCGACATCCAAGGGGGCTCTCCAAGTATGCAGAGCTTAAATACTGTACTCTGGTTCTGGGCTCTCTCAAGAAATAGTCACGTCCTGCACAGAGCTATTTTTCAGCTTTCCCTGCCTATCATGGAGTCCATAGTGAGATCCTCATGGATGCAGCCAGCCAGATGAAAAGCCAGAGTTATGTCTGGGGCTCAAGTGGCTCCTCCAAGCTAAATGTGCAATGCTGGGTTCTCAACACCACAGGGGGGATCCCTGGAAGTGTGTGGATGATTTCAAGAGTCAATGCCGGTGTAATTAACCTCACAGACGGGTTCACTTCCACATTTGAATACTGCAGCATTGTGCTTAGCCGGTTGTCATATAAGAAAGACACCAAATATGCCTCCATACATTAACTTGATGTTGTCATATAAGAAAGACTCCAAATATGCCTCCATACATTAACTTTATGTTGTCATATAAGAAAGACACCAAATATGCCTCCATACATTAACTTGATGTTGTCATATAAGAAAGACTCCAAATATGCCTCCATACATTAACTTTATGTTGTCATATAAGAAAGACACCAAATATGGCTCCATACATTAACTTGATGTTGTCATATAAGAAAGACACCAAATATGCCTCCATACATTAACTTGATGTTAACCCCTTAAGGCCCAAGATGCCTTATACTTGAATGAAAAATTCAATCCTGTGTCCATGGCTTCAAGGCACACTGCTTATTGCAGATTGCAACTTTTTTTTGTAAATCTAAATGACCTTGACCTAGTTTTGAACTGTCCCATATATGACCCAATGGGTTTTGGTCTATATTTATTAGCACATGACAACAGGTATCCTTAAGAAAATGGCAAAGACACAAATAATAACTACAACTACTGTATTTAAATATTCTGTAACAAGAGAAACATATAACCCCAGACCTGGTGGTCTTTTATATTTGGACATGCGCCCTAATATAACCCTAAATTTTCCAGTGAAAGGTATCATTATTTCATCCACAGATTGGTTGGCATCAGGGACAACTTTCACACAGTTTGATCTTAACTTCTGCAGCCATGCCCTTATTTTCCATAACTTGTCTTTCTGATCACTTTCTGTGACACTTAAGTTGTCTGTAAAATGCAATGATTGGATTAGTGCTAGAAATGTGTTTCGGCTCCTCACACCAGCAATAGGATCATACCGTGTCTCTTCTTCCCAGTAGCATCTGTTACCAGGCATCTTTACTAGCCCCATTCTAAAGTACATTCCAATTAACTGTTCTATCTGTTTCTTGTTGGTATTTATGGACTTCCCACTTTTCTGTGTGCTATATAAATTTGAATTGTCCACTAAACGTTCTAACATTTAGCAAAGTGGGGATCCAACCTCAAAATCATCTGAAAGTTCATAAGTAGGCCCTTTAAACTGAGAATTAGGTGGTTCAAATGATTTCTTTCTCCACCTGTATGTATGTGACTGGCCAGCAGTAATCCCATCTTTAGATGTCGAAAAGGATGATGTTGCAAGGGTTGAGGTAGCAGGTGAGTATGTCACATTATCCCCATTCAACATCATATCAGATGGTGAGGTAACTGTTACCAACAGATTACTGGTGGCAATGTATGTAGTTATTATAATATTTATTTGTCTGAGGGAACGTATTTGTTTTTAGAATCAGGATGCTTTCCTGGTCAAAGATATATCACCCATGATTGATTGATACTTTTGTTATATGGGTTATCTCCCCTGGATATCGAATTTGGCGTATGAATCTAGATTTTGTTGGTCTGTTCCTTGTTGGGCCAGAAACAGATTGTTCTTGCTTAGGTTTATGCAGGAATGTTTATGGTCCGAGTCTATGTTTACTCCGTGTCTATTTCAGACGATTCGGTCTTATATCGTGATATCTTTGTATGTCTATGTGGGACTATTTTTCCTTGTACTGAACTATGGGGTCAGGAAGTTTCTGCGCATGCGAATAGGAAAAAGGGTCTTCCGTGATGATGGAATGCCTGGTGAATGCCATGTCGGAGACCAGTCCGAAGTTTATTGAGCGCTGTGATCTATTATGGGGAAGAAGATAGTTTCTGATATGATTATTTAGTCTATGAGTTCCCCAGTGTTTATTCTGTAACGCCAGGAGAGGGCGTATGTGTTCTGCTAGTGTATTTCCCATGCCCAGGTAAAAGAACGTTTTTGCTGAACTTTTCCTTGCTAGGCTTAGATGGGCAGACGTCTACATGATGATTATCTATATCAATATGTCGGGATGACATGTTACCTAGCAGCACTGAATATGATTGTATGCAGCAGTTATGATAAAAGAATATGCTGATTCTTGTAGAAACATTTGTGTTCATGAACAAAGCCTTTATTGAAGCTTTACTATGCATTTGTATAGTGAGTAATGCTCACTGGAACCAGAAGCCATTTTGGATCCTATTTTTTGTCGATCATCGATCAGAGAACAGGGATGTTCCTTATTATCAGGTGATGATTAAGAGATCACAGTTATAAAGAAAACCCAATACTGGTGGGTTAACATTGTCTTCAGAAATATTTGCTGAACTTTACCGAAAGAAATCTTCGCTAGAAAAGAGGTTCTGTCTAGGAGTCATGCTTGAACATTATTTATTAACTGACATGCTCGGTCAGTAAGGCCTGATGATTACATTTATAAACAGTGGAAATCTAAGTGCTTGTCTACGGACGTTCCATTGTAATGTTCTTCAACATGAATGCCAACTTAAGATTGTAGACCATTGATCAACAGCATTATGATATATGTCGACCTGTTTTCCTGTAACTATACTCGTACTGTCCAAGTGTGTGCGTCCAATTAAACAGTATGAAACGACCACAGTAGTTCCAGCCATCCTTGACTTCTACATGTGATTGGAGTAAGTGTCCTGTGTACCTGTAGAACTGTCATCCATTCGCGTCTTCATTATTGATGTTTACACTCACTCATTCCATCAGAATATACGCATCTAACAGTACACCTTGTCAGGGCCCCCAACAGTCGGTAACCTGACCCATTTAAAGAACATTGTGACTGGACGAGCAATATCACAAAAATAAGCATTTATCAGTAACCTTCCGAGTAGTGTCATCGCCATCTTCCTCACTGCTATCTGTTGCATTAGATGTGAAAGGGGTATCTTCATCGACACAGTCATTGTCCGGTAAATCATCATCAGTTGACTCGGCACCTGATAAGTCACTGTCATTTGTGTCAATCATGTCCAGACTATTCTATCGGCTGTCTTCCTCCCTGCCTGATTCCATTCTAGTTCTCGGCCCTTCAAAGATTGTCTATTGTTGTCCTCCCAGCGGACTCTGGGTCGTCCTGGGGTCTGGATCCCTGGCTCTTTGTTTCCCATGCTTGTCATGGTAGCCGATCTTCTCCCATTCTGCAGACATGGCCAAACCATCTTAATTGGGACTGTTCTACTTGGGTCTGCAGGGGGTGGGATTTTAGGCCTTGACGTATCGTCTGGTTGCGGACCATATCTCTTCTTGTTACTTCAACCACCTTCCTCAGATACCTCATTTCTGAGGTTTGGATCTGGCTTTTACATATATAACTTCACACACAAATATTATTTGAGGTTTGTACTATATAAATTGCCCCGTGTAATTCTTGGGAATCTCTGAAGATATAAAGAAAGGATATGGTTATTGCTCCCTCAGGCATGCCGTACAAGGCGACTAATATGAAGCTGCAAACTTCATCAAGTAAACAACTTGCTACAGAAACTATTGCTGCAACAGTATATACATCCTTTGTGCAGGCTTCCTGGTAGGGGATCAGCTGTAGTGGTGGCTCAATTCTCCATAAATAGTGACAAGGAAAATGATGATAGTGATGATATTATATAAACTGTAGGGGCCTATAGGCCACTAAAAAGTCAAAATTAAATGGGTTAACCAAATAAATGATCAAAATAAAGCCAACCAACTACCATACTGAGCCTTACATGCTAGAATTACTATTTCTACAGACGGCAGAAGCAAACACTCCTGTATGATTAGCATTTTTCACGGAACAAAGGAGTTTTTTACATGACAGTGTTATACATAATGCCCATTGGACCACATGTGGGACATCACATTTTAGATTTATAATACGACTTTTCATCTACATCAGTGAATTCAATTTACGTTTCACTACATTTCTAAACATAAAATAAAGTTAACTATGTGGAATAAAACGTAGGAACTTACCGTAAAATGGCTTTACTCGCTAGAGAAACGGAGCTGATTCACGCTGCGAATTTCAAACCATAGGGGTGGCTAGTTGTGAAGGGGAACTCATGCAGTAAATTTTGAGCAGTTATCAAGAGTTATGGTTACTATGGCCCTACAGTGGTTCTATGAGCTTCAGGGATTTAAAAAAACAACAAAATATAAAAAAGTGTCTATGTATTGCGCGCAAATAAATAGTGGGTCATATATGGGCCTAAAGGGGTTAAGGGGCATCTCTAAAATGGATATTTCCACAGGGTGTTGTAAGAGGCTCTTTTCGCATAATGGTAGGGAGCATCTCGACTTGCTGCGATCAGCATCTCCGTCCTCCCAGAATCCTGTATTTATCTATTCATGTCTCTCTTGTACATATCTTTCAAACTTCATCTGTGGCTGCCTTTTGTTTTTTTTATATTGGGGTTGGAGGGGGGGGGGGGCCACCACGCAAGCTTGGGTTCCTCTTCTTCTTCTTCTTCCTCGTTCGTCCACAAAAGGACGTTGGTTGCGTTGTGTCTGTTTACACCAGAGCTGCGATATCTGCGCCTTTCGGCAGACACATTCGACTTCAGCACGGCATTTTTTGGGACCGGGTTTGCCTCCCTCTTCGATCCCTACTCCTCAGCCAGACTGCAGTGATGCAGCCTGTTTCCAGGACCACCACGTGGTGGTGGAGTAGGGTCTTGGTCAGCCCCGGTTCGCTGACCCTGACGCAAGCAGTCAAGCTATGGGTCGCTGACTGCATTCTCTATTGCTGCATCTTTGGGTCCCAAGCTTGGGTTCAGTATTAAGTTTAATCCAGTTGAGAGGCATTTAGCACTTTCGTGCAACACATATAATATTTTTTATTATTGCAGTCACATTAATGATTGTTAGTTACCTCCCTTGGAGTGCTTGTCGGGTTACATACGCAAACTCGGCAAGCATTGATTCCATACGCATTGGAGAAAAAGAAAGGAAGTGGGGCGGTTGGAGGGGGTGGGGGGTGAACAAAAGTCAGTTCCCACATATACAACAAGCATGTAAAGACATTGACTTTTAACTAACTTTCTGTATTCGCTACACAACCAGACATTGACATTGGGAACTCTTATCAATGTTCAACTACCATCGCATTGTTATTTCACTCATACTTAAACGTTAAGATACATTTATGCTATTTATCTAAGGGACGTAATTTTTAATACAAGGGGAATAAAATGTGCTTGAAAGTTAATCGAAACTTTAAAAAAATTAAAGTTATTTTATATAACTTTTTTTAAACACTTTTGTAGCAAAAGAAAACATTTACAAGATATATCAATTTCCCAAAAAACTGTTTCTGTTCTTTGTTGTTATCATAGAAATGTGCAGGTACATTTTGTATGTGATAAATAAATGCACGTTAGTCCTAATACACGTCAGTAAATATTTATAACACGAGTTTCTCTTAATCTTCACATCTCTCACTGAAAAATATGTTGTATTTTTGACCGGCACAAAGTGCTGAATAAACTAAAGTTGAGACGATGTGTTTGACACGTCCTCTCGTGAGCCCGAAAATGACCATAAGTCCCTATCAACTTTTACCACAACACACTAGAACATGAGGTGACAAGACGAGCTTTCATTGCATAGTGACTTGAATGGGCATTCAAATATATCCATTCCACCTCATATATAATAGTCTCTCAACCCACACCATTAGTCTCATTGTATGGCTCTGAAACATAGAGAACAACGAAGACGTTATAATCCGCAGTGGTTGAATCACATGTAATCATACGTTTCCATAAATCATAACCATTGACTAACCATAAATCATAACGCCTTGTCCCTATCCCTTATCATGTGGACAGGACATAGCAGTGAAACCAAAGGTGACGAGATGATAGACGTGGACAGGACTGTGACAAAACGTCTGAACATGCTCTTTTGTGTGATTTCTCACACTTTCAGCCCTCCGGCAGTATCCTTTCTTTTTCTTCATTTTTCTCACTCATCGCTTTAATTTGGCATAAGTCATGCCTTTTCATTCGTTATTTTCACTATTGTGCTTTATGCTGGACATACCATGGGGAAAGTCTCTAACACGTCACTCCCCTATTTGCTACGGAAGTATTTGCTATAGGGCTGTCTGTATCTGGTTTACCACTCCTCAGACTTATTTACGTTCAGCCAGCTGAACTGTGTTATTATCATAACAATACCCAGTCGTCAGTTCGGTCACCCGCTTATCTCTTTGAATCCGTCCGACCACCTGTGGAAACGTGTCCATCCAACACTTGACCCCATTGAGAAGCTGCTGATCGTGTTGACACAAGCTTGTATGAAAGAAGACAACACGGTCTGATCAGACATATGTTGGCGGAGGCACGCAGATAAAGGGGATAATTAAGTAATCTGCCCGGATAGATATCTGGGAGGAAGTCATTACGCCAAGAAACACATGGTAACAATATTTGACATCACTGTTGTAAGAGGTCACGCGTGGATATTAAAATTAATATTTTCAATACGCGTGAGATGAGTAATGATAAACTTCCCCAACCAAACAGTGCTAGGTAGATTTGATTAGCTCGCCAGAATCTATAATGAATTAATTGGAACATTCGGCGGAAACACAGCTGGGATTTGAAACTAAGTAGTGTGAGATATACTGCAGAAATCAGACACAGAACAGACAGACTGCATCGCAGCGTCAACTAAACACCTCCTACAAGCCAGGAGAAAGAGGATAGGACTTATCATTTCACAACTATAAGTACCAGATCGAGTATTGGGCAACTTTGGAATTTACAAGTAAACCCGCAATTTTAATACAAGACTAGAAACTTGGGAATTTTATCACAAGGAGTCAGAGAGGAATTTTAACAAAAGTTTTCCCAGGCAGGATTCATAGAACACCAGCCGTCAGAGGAATTAACTCATATTTCCCAGACCAAGTCATAAGAGGAATTATACCATCAGTTTTCACAGCCCAGGAATGCGCAGAACACCAGCAGTCAGAGGAATTAACTCATATTTCCAGACCTAAGTGACTCGAACAGCATCTAACTAAAGGGCTGTGTGTCAATTCTAAATCTGTGCCAGGAAAAGTGTGTATTCCCAAAATTTTGGGGTAAGTGTAAACAATTTATTTACTTATGTAATATCTACAGGTTTCTTGCTAAGTGGTTATATTTGAGGCTGGCAACCTCACCATACGAAAATAGTATATGCATAAACCACTACTGCAAGAGCTGGTGATTGTTTCTGACTAGTTGTGCGGGAACCCTTACAGCAGAGCGACCCCTGACCTCGACAGGAGTAGTGACGAGTAATGAGTGATGATTACATCACATGTGCCTAAAGTGTAACATATTATCTTGTGAGAATTATGTACCTTTTTAAGTGTAATTCACTCAAATCATTATTCATGCACTCTAGACGCAATTTCCTAGTTGACACCCAGAAGGATATTGGTGAATTTTCATCATATTTCCTGAGTTACATTGTGTGCTCGGGAATTTAATTCTTCTGAGAGGTTAACATTGGTGGGTGGAGCGCATGAAAATGGGACTGTTAGAGTGTGGAGAACAAACGCAATCAGCAGAAGGCATTTGTTTCGTTCTATTTGTCACAGTTCGTGGTTACAAGAGATCAGACTAAAGTACTGAAGTTCCTACGCCACTAGTGTAATAGAAGAGTATCACCATCAACCGCCTACAGTGGACAAATTGAGTAGAGAAGTGTACTCATCACCTAAAATAAGTGACGGAAACCACAGCTGCAGGACGCATCTGGAGCTAAGTTTTGTGTAACAGGCTACAGCAAAAATCAAAGACATTCTAAAGCTCATTCTAAACATCAGTGAGGAAACTTTAATTTTAATTTTCACCCAATTTTCCATATTTATTTTCACATGTTAAAGAATATTTGACTATTAAATTTGGTGTATGTTATTTTAAGCTAAACAATAATAGTTGATTCAGTTTATATGTACGAAAGTTAACGTATGAGCCAGTTCTCCTTCAGGAGGCTTGACAGGCCAGAATCATTGCATAACCCCTTCGCAAAAGGCGACGGACCAGAAAATAAGTTAACAAACGGACCAGAAAATAAGTTAACAAATTTGCTCAGCCATTAAGCAGCGTTTTTTCTTGACTTCTGGGAATATCTTGTGACAGCTCCCCTACGGTAGAAGCGCCATTCATCTTCTGTCTACATATTTGCCAAGAGTAATCTTGCGTGAAGATAGATACCTTAGAGGACCTACTTTTAGATACGCTTGCGTTGTGACCATTAGTGGACCACTACTGCAAAGCCAGAGGAGGCAATCCCGTGACAAGGACATACCAGAGAAACAAGAGGTGAAGAAATGATAGAAGTGGACAGGACATATCATGGAAACAAGAGGTGTGGAAATGATAGACGTAGACAGGACATAAAAAACAATGAAAAAATTTACGGACACGATCATGTCGTGGAATATTCTAATCCACATATATAAATTATCAAGTAAATATAAAGCCTAATAAATACATATAATAAATAAAGGAAGAAGAATGGTAAAGAACAGTGCTGTCACAATGACAGTACTCGAAATCCCCCTTGTTTTCTACTTCGTCGGCAAATTGTAACGCTTTCACGTTGATAGTAAAAGCCTACTGTATTATTACCCACGTTCTTCAATGAAACGTGTGCTGTATTTCTTGCAAAAACATTGAGATACCAAGCTGAACAATGACCTAATTTTAATATTTCATTCATTCCATTTTATACACGGCGTAACTAAAGACAGATGGACTAAAGGATAGAGAGAAGGGAGAGGCATAAAGCCGAACACGTGCAACACAAAACACGCGTCGCGCGATACACAATTACTACTATCACGCGTGTAAGGCAACATGCACTAACTTTTTCGGACGGACAGTGATAAAAACACTAACCTTCCCAGAGTTAGGTTTTTAAATCCTGAAAAACCCTTATTAGAAAGATGACAATAGATGGGTTTACGTTTGAAAACATTACAGTACCCAGACAGCACATCTTCGAAACAGGAGGTAGAAGGAATTGCATATTTTGAACGCAGCATTTTAGCTCTATTAAATATATATATTTGGGTTCCTTAGGGTTTGCTGACAAAGAATATGTACAACGTTATGCAAATAGTCTAGGAATTAACAAGTTATAGCCAAAATAAAATGATGGTGCTGTCAGACAACACCCAAAATCAGAATCGCTCAGTGGTAGATTTTTTTACACCACCATTGTACGGGAAATGGGCCACAAGTTACATTTGAACTGATTGGCTGGAATGATATGTAAGGCTAAACACGATTAGTCGGACTATAAATGCTATCCTTGGTTGTTAGGGGAGACGTAGGAAGTTAAAATTTTTTCAAACACTTGTCGAAACGTGGCTCCATTGGCCAGACTCGCTGATATACTCACTTAGGAGCGTTAGTTCGAGACCACTAGTTCAAATAAGCTTGATAAAGCAACAGTGCGTTGAAGCCAGCTCATATTTTTGCTAAATAAAAGCCTGGAACATAAGCAGATGGGAATTTGTGCCAGTATTTGTGCCAGAATTCATTGCTAATCAACGTATCTGTGTTTGTTTCCATGAATTGTGGTAAGCTTGAAACATTCAGTATCTTTTAATGAAAATTGAATGTGAATTGTTAATGTAAAGCCTATAATGCTCCAGCCTGAACAGAAGGTGTCGGAGGAAAGTAAAACTGCATGGAATGGCCAAACAGTACACTGACACCTAGATTATTGATTAGACAGAAATAATGCTGGAAGTGCAGAGGCGTAGTAACCATTAAGGAGGTTAATACTGGTATAAAGTATTTCAGATGAAGCTGACAGTTGGCCTAACGCTCTGAACTCAATGTTTGTGATGTATTGTGCTCAGTGTAAAAAGAGAGTATAAATTAGTTATGAAGTAGAAGGTACATCCTTCTTGTTTTCAGGGACCGTGGTCTTAACGTTGTTGAGCAGCACCTGGTCAGAGCTTTGCTGAATCCAGAGTCGGACAGCATACTCCTTGGTCCATTTAGCTATCAGTGAGGTGTCTCCAGAGCCCAGGGGAGAAATCGAGCAGAGGAGTCTTTTCCTGCCGCCATCACGCAAGATAAGCTGATGTGGCCAGCTGAGCTCAACATTATGTACCCCCATCTTAAAATAACAGTGTAAAATAAAATTAAGAGGGGAATTAAATTGTTTTAATATCAGGAACTGAGAACATCTCCAATACTAGTTCCAATAAAGACAAACTATTGAAGTCATGATGACAAATACCAACAGAGCTTGAACAAAACAAAACCAGTATTACCTCATATTACTACTACACAACTGACACACATAGGATACTTTTAATAATATATGTCACTACAATATTCATATTGATAAATTCTGTACATATAACTTGTAATTAAAATTGATTGTGATTCCTGGTTCCCTTTGTATTTGAATCAGGACACATATTCATTCATGACAGCAATGAATACATATTGTTATTTGAAAAGTTATCAGTGACTCCTTTAAGATATCCTTGTAGAGTGTTTTATGTATGTGAGTGTCACAGTGTTGTCAAGTGTGGTGGAATAAATTAAATTGTTTATCTGTCTGTTGTTGTTATGACTTACACTTCATCATACACATACCCTAGACATATAACGTAGTCATCACACTATTCCAGAATAATTCTGACTGAGGTATACATATGTGGCAGCAAGTAAGGTTATATATAATACACTACTCTTATTAGATATATATATACCTTCACAGCTGATCTCAGTCAGTACACTAAGTCCCCTATAAATATTTATAACATCCCACTTCACCACATATATTGGGGTCTCGCTCTTGGGATTTTGAATCTTTCCCTATTAAAAATATTGGGGGTAATTCACTTCAGGGAATATAAGAATTAAAAGGTATCCTTGGGTGGAATTAAATAAGGTTGAGCTCACGGTGCCTGTGTTGTCCATTAGATATATAGTTAGAGATTGAATTGTTGGTTAGACATTGTATAAATTTACCTGATAGACAATGGCGGACCTGGCCAAGTTTCGATCTGCTGCTGTTCAGACTGCAAAAGAGTTAGGATTAGATGGGCAAGTTATGGTTGCCTATGTCACTACGGAATGTGACAAATTTATTGAACGCGAAGAAAGAAGGTTTGAAGCCGAAAGAAAGTTAGAGGCTGAAAAAGAAATTAAGAGGTTGCAGATTGAGGCTGAGGCTAAGAAATTGGAAGCAGAAAGAGAAGACAGAAGATTGGCTGCAGAAAGGGAAGCAGAAGAAAGAAGATTGACTGCAGAAAGGGAAGAGAAGAAATTAGCTGCAGAAAGGGAAGCAGAAGATAAAAGATTACAAAGGGAACATGAGTTACGACTAAGGGAGTTTGAGTTTCAAGGCCATGCTCCTGAAAATGGTGCCAGTCCCTTTGCCTCTGATGCCACTGCTAGCCAAGGAGCCTCAACCTCAGCTATGAATTTTCATTTAGATCATTTTGTTGAGAAAGACGATGATATAGAGAGCTATCTAAATAGGTATGAACTATTAGCTACCACGTATGGGTTAGAGAGAGAAAGGTGGAGCTTAAAGTTATCTCAAGGACTTCGTGGGGCAGCTTATGAAGTTTTTGCAAAAATGAGCAGAGGTGATCAGGAAAATTATGACATGCTAAAGCAGGCTCTTTTGTTAAGATATGAAAAGAATGCAGAATTTTATAGGAAAAAATTTAGGAATGCTAAACTACTGTCAGGTGAAACCTATCACCAGTTCTCTGCACGAATAGAGACATACTTGGAGAAATGGACTTCTCTGGGGAAAACCCAAGATCTTAAGGAAATGGTCCTTATAGAGCAACTAAGAGAGTCCATGGCTCCAGACCTGAGAAAGTTTCTCATGGAACAAGGTGCAGAGAGGCTGGGTGAGTTGCTAAATGTTGCTGAAAGGTATCAAGCAGCTCAAGCAGAGGTAACAGGTAATAAAAAGAAACAAGTGGATAACTTTAGGGCACCACAGAACTTTAATAAATTTGATCCTAGGGATCAAAACAAAGGTAAGCACCAATTTGATAGGCCACGGTATGAAAATAAAAATAAAACCCCACAATTCGATGAAAGGAAATATGATGAAAGAAAATCTTTCAACCAAGGAAAAAGGTGGTGTAAAAATTGTAAGATGAACAATCATGACACTGACCATTGTAGAAGGAAACCTCCTCATTTTGCTGCTATGACATCGGGGAAAAAGGAAAAGAAGGGCAAACCTGAAGAATTACAGGAACCATACCACCCCCCAGTGTGTGAAGATGTCATCTGTAATGGTGTCACTATAAGATGTTTATATGATACCGGTTTAGATTACGATTCCGTTGTGAGTTCTCACCTGGTGCAGGCCGATCAATACACCACAGAAACAGTGGAGATTCAAACTGCAACCAAGGATGTAGCTACCATGACACTTCCCGTCGCCCGAATAAAAGTGAAAACGCGATATGTGGAAGGAATCATAAAAGCAGCAGTGATAAATGAGCCAATCTACCCTCTGATATTGGGGTGTAGATATGTCTTCTTGGGGAATCCCAAGAGACCTGTGATATTGGCAACAGTGCAGACCAGATCACAGTCAAACAAGGAGGAGGATAATCCAATAAATACTCATCCAGATGAGATGAGGAAGGCACAGGCTGAGGACAAAACACTCAAGCCATGTTTCAAGAAGTTGCCCAAATCTCATACACCTCCAGGCAAGGGAGAGTTTTATATGAAGAACAAACTGATATATAGGAAGGCTGGATCTGAATCCAATGGTCACGGACAGCTGGTCCTTCCCACTTCATATAGGACTAAAGTGTTGGAACTAGGGCATGCGATTCCCTTCAGTGGTCATATGGGAATCAGCGCAACAGGACAGCGAATAGCTTGTCACTATTTCTGGCCAGGAATAACTGAAGATATCAAACGATATGTAAAATCCTGTCCAGAGTGCCAACGAGTAGCACCTAAACATTGGACTGCACCAGCAACTCTGGGGGAAATGCCCATAGTGGGAACACCCTTTGAGAGAGTTGCCGTGGATCTTGTGGGACCTCTCACCCGAACCAAGAGAAGGAACAGCTACATTCTGACTCTGGTGGACACTTGTTCTATGTGGGGAGAGGCAGTAGCCCTGTCATCGATTGATTCTAAACATGTGGCAGAGGCATTGCTCACAATTTTCACAAGGTTAGGCTTTCCCAATCAAATCTTGACTGATAATGGCTCTCAGTTCAAGGGGAAACTAACTGAAGAAGTTTTCAGGATCTTCCAGGCCAAACACTTCCATTGTAGTGTGTATCATCCCCAAGGGAACGGCCAAGTGGAAAGATTTAACGGCACATTGATGTCGATCCTGAGAAAGTTGGCACACGAAAAACCAGATACATGGGACCAGTACCTGCACGCCGCCCTCTTTGCTTATCGGGAGGTACCCCATAGTTCAACCGGTATGGCCCCGGCAACATTATTGTTTGGAAGGCCAATAAAAGGTCCACTCGAAGCTTTGTTAAGAACGTGGACTGATGAAAAGGCAGAGGAAAACATTACATCTTCATACCAATATGTGAATGAGCTGACCACTCGTTTAAAAACTGGCTGGAAACTTGCCAATGAAAATTTGAAACAAGCCAGGAAGAAACATGCTGCCTATTATAACAGGAAGGCGAAAGACAGAAATTTGGCTGTGGGAGAGAAAGTACTGCTTCTTTTGCCCGGGAGTCAGAATAAGTTACAAATTGGATGGCAGGGTCCATATACAGTTTTAGAGAAGGTGTCTAGAACAAATTATAAGATAGATAAGAAGGGGAAAGAAAAAATCTATCATGTGAATCTCCTGAAGAAATATTTGGAAAGAGAACATCAGGAAGAGACACACTTGTTGACCTTGTCCATCGCCATGGAGATGAAAAAGGAACCACTTTCATCATTTGAATATCCATTACACCCCTGTGAGACAGCAGCACAGGTGAAAATCAGTACACATTTAACGAAAACTCAGAAAGAGAGAGTGCAACAGGTTCTAAATAATCATGCAGAGGTGTTAACAGACCGACCAGGGCATACAAACCTATTGGAATATGATATGAAACTGATAGACCCCACACCTGTCTGTATGAAACCATATTCGATTCCGTTTGCTTAGGAGAAAGCTTTGAAGGAAGAGATAGACTATCTGTTGAAGGAAGGAATTATTTCGCACAGTGAATCTTCGTATAGTTCCGGTGTTGTACTCTTAAGGAAGCCCTCTGGAGAACATAGACTCTGTATAGATTACAGGAGACTGAATGCTATTACAGAAGGACAGGTGGATCCATTGCCGGATACAAATCAGCTGTTTGCCAGACTAAATAAAGCTAAATATTTCTCAAAAGTGGATCTGAGTAAAGGATACTATCAGATTCCAGTAAAGCCTGAGGTTAGACCATACCTAGCTTTTAGTACCTCAGAAGGACACTATGAGTTTAATAGATTGCCATTTGGATTGAAGAATGCGCCTAGTGTCTTCTCTAGAATGATGAGAAAATTATTGGACCCTCTGAATAATCCATGTATAACAAATTTCATGGATGATATCCTTATAGCAACAGAAACATTTGAGGAACACATTGACTCTCTGAACATGCTGTTTGATCGACTTAGGGAGGCAAATTTAACAGCCCGACCAACCAAATGTTGCGTTGGATGTAAAGAATTGGAATTTTTGGGACACACAGTTTATCAGGGAAACATGACCCCTGACCCAAAGAATTTAGAGAAACTAAAGAAAGCCCCGAGACCACAAACCAAGAAGGACGTGAGATCCTTTGTCTCATTATGTGGTTTCTACCAGAAGTATATCAAAAACTTTAATTCCATATGTGCACCGTTAACTGATTTGACACGTAAAGGACATCCAGATCGCATTACATGGACACCACAATGTGAAATGACTTACCAAGAATTGAAGGAAAAGCTCACAAGTAAACCTATTTTGAAATTACCTGACTTAAGTCAAGAATTCATAGTAAGGACGGATGCAAGTAATATTGGGTTAGGTGCAACTCTACTACAGAAATCAGATGCATTGGATGGGGAATTAAGCCCAGTGGCATATGCTAGCAGAAAGTTGAATAAAGCTGAAATCAACTACTCAACTAGCGAAAAAGAATGTCTTGCAGTAATATGGGCAATAAAGAAATTCAATATTTATCTATATGGGAAGGCATTTAAGTTGCAAACGACCACAAACCTTTATCGTTTTTAGCACAGGCTAAGCATGAGAACTCTAGGTTACTCCGATGGTCTTTGCTTCTGGCTCCATATAATTTTAGCATTGAGTATATATCTGGAAAAACAAATTTGGGAGCGGATTTTTTAAGCCGCCATCCGTGTGATGAGAATCACCGTAAACCCCAGAAATAATAATAAATTTCTCTATGTGTATATAGAATAAAGGACTGACATATAATGTCTGTTTTAAGAGGGGAGATGTCGTGGAATATTCTAATCCACATATATAAATTATCAAGTAAATATAAAGCCTAATAAATACATATAATAAATAAAGGAAGAAGAATGGTAAAGAACAGTGCTGTCACAATGACAGTACTCGAAATCCCCCTTGTTTTATGCTTCGTCTGCAAATTGTAACGCTTTCACGTTGATAGTAAAAGCCTACTGTATTATTACCCGCGTTCTTCAATGAAACGTGTGCTGTATTTCTTGCAAAAACATTGAGATACCAAGCTGAACAATGACCTAATTTTAATATTTCATTCATTCCATTTTATACACGGCGTAACTAAAGACAGATGGACTAAAGGATAGAGAGAAGGGAGAGGCATAAAGCCGAACACGTGCAACACAAAACACGCGTCGCGCGATACACAATTACTACTATCACGCGTGTAAGGCCACATGCACTAACTTTTTCAGACGGACAGTGATAAAAACACTAACCTTCCCAGAGTTAGGTTTTTAAATCCTGAAAAACTCTTATTAGAAAGATGACAATAGATGGGTTTACGTTTGAAAACATTACAGTACCCAGACAGCACATCTTCGAAACAGGAGGTAGAAGGAATTGCATATTTTGAACGCAGCCACTTAGCTCTTTTAAATTTGTATATTTGGGTTCCTTAGGGCTTGCTGACAAAGAATATGTAAAACGTTACGCAAATAGTCTAGGAATTAACAAGTTATAGCCAAAATAAAATGATGGTGCTGTCAGACAACACCCAAAATCAGAATCGCTCAGTGGTAGATTTTTTTACACCACCATTGTACGGGAAATGGGCCACAAGTTACATTTGAACTGATTGGCTGGAATGATATGTAAGGCTAAACACGATTAGTCGGACTATAAATGCTATCCTTGGTTGTTAGGGGAGACGTAGGAAGTTAAAATTTTTTCAAACACTTGTCGAAACGTGGCTCCATTGGCCAGACTCGCTGATATACTCACTTAGGAGCGTTAGTTCGAGACCACTAGTTCAAATAAGCTTGATAAAGCAACAGTGCGTTGAAGCCAGCTCATATTTTTGCTAAATAAAAGCCTGGAACATAAGCAGATGGGAATTTGTGCCAGTATTTGTGCCAGAATTCATTGCTAATCAACGTATCTGTGTTTGTTTCCATGAATTGTGGTAAGCTTGAAACATTCAGTATCTTTTAATGAAAATTGAATGTGAATTGTTAATTTATGCCTGTATATATGTGTAGTTCAGTAGCAAACATGATGTAAAGCCTATAATGCTCCAGCCTGAACAGAAGGTGTCGGAGGAAAGTAAAACTGCATGGAATGGCCAAACAGTACACTGACACCTAGATTATTGACTAGACAGAAATAATGCTGGAAGTGCAGAGGCGTAGTAACCATTAAGGAGGTTAATACTGGTATAAAGTATTTCAGATGAAGCTGACAGTTGGCCTAACGCTCTGAACTCAATGTTTGTGATGTATTGTGCTCAGTGTAAAAGAGAGTATAAATTAGTTATGAAGTAGAAGGTACATCCTTCTTGTTTTCAGGGACCGTGGTCTTGATGTTATTGAGCAGCACCTGGTCAGAGCTTTGCTGAATCCAGAGTCGGACAGCATACTCCTTGGTCCATTTAGCTATCAGTGAGGTGTCTCCAGAGCACAGGGGAGAAATCGAGCAGAGGAGTCTTTTCCTGCCGCCATCACGCAAGATAAGCTGATGTGGCCAGCTGAGCTCAACATTATGTACCCCCATCTTAAAATAACATTGTAACATAAACTTAAGAGGGGAAGTAAATTGTTTTAATATCAGGAACTGAGAACATCTCCAATACTAGTTCCAATAAAGACAAACTATTGAAGTCATGATGACAAATACCAACAGAGCTTGAACAAAACAAAACCAGTATTACCTCATATTACTACTACACAACTGACACACATAGGATACTTTTAATAATATATGTCACTACAATATTCATATTGATAAATTCTGTACTTATAACTTGTAATTAAAATTGATTGTGATTCCTGGTTCCCTTTGTATTTGAATCAGGACACATATTCATTCATGACAGCAATGAATACATATTGTTATTTGAAAAGTTATCAGTGACTCCTTTAAGATATCCTTGTAGAGTGTTTTATGTATGTGAGTGTCACAGTGTTGTCAAGTGTGGTGGAATAAATTAAATTGTTTATCTGTCTGTTGTTGTTATGACTTACACTTCATCATACACATACCCTAGACATATAACGTAGTCATCACACTATTCCAGAATAATTCTGACTGAGGTATACATATGTGGCAGCAAGTAAGGTTATATATAATACACTACTCTTATTAGATATATATATACCTTCACAGCTGATCTCAGTCAGTACACTAAGTCCCCTATAAATATTTATAACATCCCACTTCACCACAGATCACAGCGACTTTCCAAAAATGTCCAAGGCAGAAGAAACGAAAGATAACCTATAGGTTGTCGTGAATCCCTTTTATCTTCCCGTTATTGCTGCTAGACTCACCTTTATTCTTGCGTTTTTTATAACTCTTGCATGTACCTCCTTAGTCTTTTTTCTATTGCATATTACTCCTCTTGATGGCCGCATTATCCTGCTTGTTATTATTCGTATGTATGTCTGGTACTGCTGTCCTCTTATCATTTTCTTAAATCTCGCATTTCTTGTAATTCTTCTTGTTGCTTTCACCTTTCTCGATTTGTTTTGCTAATTCTTGTTTTTTTTTTTACTTCTATCAATTTCTCTTCATCTCCTTCAGTTTGCACGTTTTGATTTTAAGACTTTTCGCCGCTTGTCCCTTTTCCTTTTTCTCTGGATCGTCTCTAAACATAATCACAAGTCGTCTCTAAACATAATCACAAGTCGTCTCTAAGCATAATCACAAGTCCTGGCGATCTTATAATTATGGCGTCTTTTTTTAAACTAGGGATCATATTAGATCTGCCATTGTTCTTGTCGGATTTATGTTTTTTTTTTACTTCGCCCTGGCCTCCAGCTTTATTTATTTATGTAAGAGATGATGTCATTGACACAGTAACTATTCAAAAGTTTCATGTTTGTTATAATGATACTAGAAAGTAACCCATCAAAGAAATCGGAACTCGCTATGGCGTGGTTTTTTATGCTTCATGTCTCGAGGACGAACTCCGCCTAGGTCGGTCCCAAGCCTGGCTGAAAAAAGGAGGAGGGCGGCTTGTATATCCGTAAAATGCTGTCAACGTTGACTTATATCACACTTCCTGCTTACTGTTCCAAATGACATCCAAGATTGCGTTTATCTATAATTACCTGTCCCAAACAGTCGAATCGGAAGTGATTTTGCAATCTTAACCCTCTATTGGGCCTTGTTGCCATTTGGCAACATACCGTTTAAAGTCATCTATTTCACTATCCGGCGTTCAAATTAATAATTTTTTTGTTTTATTGTGTTCTAGAAACATTCCCAATTTTAAATTACCGGGTAACTCATTTGTCGGAGAAATACTTTTTTTTCACGCACTCTTTTGTCAAGGCATGGTAGCTGGTTTGCAAGATCGAATTGAGAGGTG
The DNA here is from genome assembly GCA_024509875.1 of Oreohelix idahoensis. Classification (NCBI taxonomy): domain Eukaryota; kingdom Metazoa; phylum Mollusca; class Gastropoda; order Stylommatophora; family Oreohelicidae; genus Oreohelix; species Oreohelix idahoensis. Next base: position 162,788 of record JAMPIV010003229.1, on the reverse strand, counting down.
AGTTTACTTCACATTATTTTTTAAAATTCCTTATGAAAACGGTGTATAAAAAATATGTTGAGTAACTTAAACCACTTATCTTTGTAACAAATGCTTTAATAGTTATAAATAAATAAAATAAGTTACTCTTATTTTACATTTTAGGTATGTTGCCATTTTTCAACAAAAGTCGATTAAGGAATAAAAACCACTTCATGTTGCCAATTGGCAACAGTTGCTTTTTACCTAATAAATGATATTTAATGTTGTATTTCTCTGTAATCAACAACATTAGTATTTTATTCTCATTATAATTGATTAAACTTCATCATTTAAAAAAAAGTTGTTATTTGCAATTTTATGTATCCTAAAAAGGTCAATGTAAATAGTAGAATTACCAGTATAAATTACTAATAATATTGTAAATGAATAAAACATATTTACTTCATCTAGACTTGACTTTTAGAACTAAACTACACATGATAACCACTAAAATTGCCAGTAATCACAAAACATAATGTATCATCAGATGAGATTAAACAATTTTGTGATGAAAAACTTTTGAATTACAAAATGTATATGTTGTCATTTTTTTTAAATTTTTTTTTACAGTTAAACACAATGGATCCTCAAAAGTTTTACAGCCAAAAGACTACAATCTATAGACCAATACCTGAGGCTTCTAGCGATAGTGAGCTGTCAGACAGTGAGGCTGAAGACATCCTGGATAACACGTGGCAACCCGGCCCTTCCTCGGACACAACCGATTCAGGTTTGTTGAATTTAATTGATTTTTTTTTTTAATGTGGCCACTTTATTTCAGACTGCAGTTGTAGCCTTGTCCATCAGTGTACAACCTATGTACAGTTTCAGCCTAGTCCATCAGGTACTAAATATCGGCTGACGGAGACTTACTTGTGGAACGCTTTATACCATAATGTGGATTAGAATAATTTTTATCATTATTACTATTATCAGAATAATAACATGTACACCAGTATACCAATAAATGATTGTTTATGTTGCCAGATAATTAATATCTTTGTTTTCTTTTTTTTCAGAATCATCTGCATCAGAGCTGGAGGACACAGATGTAACCTTTGATCGTCGTCGGATGCTATGGAGACACCGTGAAGCCTCAGATGTATCTTCTGAAGCTCCGCCCTTCTCTGGTGATTCGGCACACGTATCAGTTACCTCAGAACCAATAGAATACTTCCGCAGATTCATTGATGATGATACAATGGCACATATGGTCACTGAATCAAACAAGTACAGCATCCAGAAAAACATCATGAAGCCTCTCAGATTGAGCCAGCCAGAACTGGAACAGTTTTTTGGAATTGCGTTTATGATGAGTATTGTTAGAATGCCCAGTTGTAAATTGTACTGGGACTCTACAACGCGCTATGGACTTGTTGCTGATACTATGACGAACAAGAGGTTTAAAGAAATCAAAAGTAACATTCACTGCAATGACAACAACAAGCAGCAAGACAATGAAGGCGACAAATTGTTCAAATTAAGACCTTTAGTTGACGCTCTGAAAGTGAAATTCAATTCAATCAAACCAGCAGAAAGGCTGAGCATTGATGAGCAAGTTATCCCATTCAAAGGTCAATCATCTCTGCGTCAGTACAACCCAAAGAAACCCAAAAAGTGGGGCTATAAAGTCTTCGTTTGTTCAAGCATTTCTGGTTTGATTCATGATTTTGAAATTTACACTGGAAAAATTGACGTGTGTCCTGGCCAACCTGATTTAGGAGCATCAGCTAATATCGTGCTGAGACTTCTTCAACGTATCCCTAAAAATGTGTGGCATAAAGTATATTTTGACAACTGGTTTAATTCGCCAGCATTGCAGGCATGCCTCTGGAAACAAGGCATTGCATGTCTTGGCACTGTCCGCGCAAACCGGCTGAAAGGGTGTAATCTGTGTTCCGATAAGGAACTGAAAACGAAAGGAAGAGGGTCATCTGTTGTTTGTACTGCAGCAACAAACGGAGCCACATTGAAAGCTATCAAATGGTATGACAATAAAGCAGTCACACTGCTAAGCACCTATGCAGCAGTTGAACCAGAATGTGTAGTCAGAAGATGGGACAGAAAAGCCAAGAAGGAAATACACATTTCTTGCCCTGCAGCTGTGAAAGAATATAACATGTTCATGGGAGGGGTAGATTTGCTGGACTCCTTGCTGGCACTCTATCGTATACCTATTAGATCCAAGAAATGGTACCACAGAATATTGTTTCATTTCCTGGATGTTTCTGTGGTGCAAGCTTGGCTAACTTATTGTTCAGATGTGTGTAAGGATGGTATGGAAAAAAAAGGACAGACTACCATTAGTTGATTTCAAGTTGCAGATTGCTTTGTGTCTCCTAAAAGCAGGAAAAAGTGAAAATAATAAAAGGGGAAGGCCATCAGGAAGCACTGAGACACAGCTGGTGGCTAAAAAGAAGAGAGGGCAAACAGCAAATGTACCTCCTTTTCATGTCAGAACTGACAATGTTGGCCACAGCCCCAATTCCGTCACCAACAAAGGGAGATGCAAACTTCCTGGATGCAAGGGGTACTCCAGAACTGTCTGTGAGAAGTGTAACCTACACTTGTGCCTCAATAAACATTCAAACTGTTTCAAAGTATTTCATGAAACATGAGTGTGGAGCTGTGATTGAGTCACGAGACAGAAGATTTTTTTTTTTCAGTAACTATATGTTTCATTGTATGTGTGGCATTTTCTGTATAAATTACACTTAACTTCATGAAGTTTCACAAATTTTGTTGTCTGCTATTTACTGTTTAAATATTAAATGTAGGTAGGGAGTAAAAAAAGGTGAAATAGATGTTGTTAGACATAAAAACATAGTTAAAAGATATATGTTGCCAAATGGCAACAATAAATGTTCCCAACCTTAATGGTGATTTGTTGCCAATTGGCAACATACCCATAAAACACTAACTAAACATTTTTTTGCCCAAAATTAACCTTCACACCACTTTTCAGACATGGGACAGCCACAAAAACCACTCCAAGAATTTTTTTTCCAACTATTTCATAAATGGCCCAATAGAGGGTTAAGCAAACACTTCATGCTCTCATCTACCTGGAGCCAATGTGGTATTAACACGTTTAGTGATTCAATTAATCTCTCAGGGATTGGCGATACCCTTGCCTGGACATACGAAGTGAAGTGTGACAAATGGAAACAAAGACTCTAGTACGGTGTTCTGTGCAACGATAATGAGTAATAATAGAAAGCGGGAGAAAACGGAAGAAAAATTGAACGCTCCAATTATGTGACACGAAGGCAAAAAGCATCGAGGGATGTCACCTAAGGGGCGCATTCCCATGGTCAGTTATGGCTGAATGGGCTATTATTATCATTATATTATTATAATAAAACAAAAAATTGACAAAGCTCAAACGTTATTTACATATGTTGCTAAATGTGGCGAGTTTGACAATAACCGTTGATTATTTTGTTGATAAACAAGACTGATTTCCTTTTTAGTTCAAGAATAAACTGACACTGTACATGAATTTTAATATTTTCATTTTCTGCCATACTTCTACGTTTATTCTACATTTAATTTACATTTATTTGCAGTTGTGGTCTGTAGTATTTGATGAATAGGAGAAGATGTGGGGGATGGGGACACCCTGTATCAGGCGCCATGAACGTGTAACAGTTTTCAGATCAACAGAGCTGATTTATCACAGAAGGTAAAGGCTGGAGATCATAAAACACTTGGGATATATCATGTGAGAGACGGTATATGTTTTACCTCATTAAAAATATAAACCACGAGGGTTAGAATTACGACTTCACTGATCATTTCTCTGTCTTACAGACTTATGCCCCAGCTGTTACAACTCGTATCACGTTTTCTTAACCTTTTTGTATATATATATATAAAGTATGCACTTCACTGACTGTATATTATTGTAACTTCGTGTTCACAGTTTTCTAAATACATTAGACAGAGATTGGTATATTACTCGAGTTTGTTATTACTTTAAGGTGTTCAAAGATGAAGCACGTACCATTTATAGTGTTCTCACCTTAGACCTTACTTACTTAGTCGTTCCACTTCTACCGTGAGGTGTAGAGTTTTGGAAGAGAGAGCGCCAGGCTATCCTATCGGCTGTCTTCCTCCTGGCCTGGTTCCATTCTAGTCCTCGGTCCTTCAAAGATTGTCTAATGTTGTCCTCTCAGCGGACCTACGAGTCTATATTTAGAGTTTGCTCCTTCCAAATGTTTTTTGCGTCTGTCTCTTTTTTTTTGCGTGTCTGCCTCTGTTTCAGTATATCTGCCTCTATTTTTTATATCTGCCTGTATTTTTATGTCTGCCTCTGTTATTTTTTGTCTGCATCTGATTTTTGGATCTAGTAGTTTTTTTTTAGTCTGCCTCTATTTTGGGTCAGTTTCTATTTTAGGGGTAGCCTCTATTTTTTGTGTCTGTCTCTAGTTTATTTGAGTCAGTCTCTATTACTTGTGTCGTGTTTTGGTCTGTCTTACACCACGGTCAGATTTACTTCACGCAATACTATAGGAAAACGGACAGATTTAAGAACCAATGAAAACGCTCCTTTTTCTGGTGAGTATAAGGAAACCTTTTCAGGCATAACATAGAGGCCCATTTTGTGTAAAGGATAGTACGAAATTATTTAGATTCTTAAGAACTAGAGATGTTTAAAAGGAAAGATATAGATAGTTCAACAACGGGGATGTTACTTAAGAGGTAGGTGCAAAGACGTCTTCGAATAGTAATTCATTTAAAGAGAAAAATCGTTTAAATTGACAGCTATACATCAGGGTAGTCCCCAATTTAGTTAGTTAAAGTCTGCATAGATTTAAATGCATTAGGCTAACTAAACAATTATTAGACAGAACGGTAGAGGTAAATTCCCAGTATAATTCTAACTTTAAATGATCAAAATCGGTTCAGAATTAAGAGAGATAATAAATATTAAAATTTTTGCACATTGAACAAGCATGCAAAAGATGCCTCGTTTTTAGATTCCTAACACCGGTTTTTATCCGTGTTCTCCGATACGGGAGAGCGATGGTATAAAATTCCATGAACTTGGCTGATTTGGAGCCACAACTTTTTGAAACACTAAGCGGTACAGAAGAGAGCGGCAAAACGTGTGCTGTCAAATACTTTGCCATTGCATCTGCATAGCAGACCTAGATAACTTTTAACAGCCTGTTACAGCTTATGTGTATTGCCTGAGGGTTTTATCCTGCAACTACTAAGATTGTACGAGACATTCACTTCTGAGAGACTCTGTGTTGCACAACGTTTTCAATATATCTAGAACTAGACAACCTATGGTTCCCAGCCTGAAGATCCAGACATTTTCTGATCCTGGCTATAATGGATGCTTCTCATTTTACAAGATAAGTGGTAACAAAATTCCACAGGTCAGCCAGTCCAGCAACATTTTAAACTAAATAACACACCAATAACAGAAGCAGTTGAGTGATGACTCATGAAAAACTTTATGAAACTAATACCATTATTACAGTCCAGTGACAGTGATAAATATATGTGAATTAAATAATTGATATATTTGAAATATAACTTTATCACTTTTAACTAATGAGGAAATGAACATCCCATGTATATTTATTTTATCTTGTAAAAACATTTGAATTCTTTATCATTTTCCTAACCGAAAAGAGAAATAGTATAGGATCAATAAATTGTAAATATATGTAATCAGTCTTACTTAATTATTTAAATTGAGTTAAGGTTATGTTGGTTACCGTATATGTATTTATTACATATTTAATTAATCCCCTAGCAGAGTCAATACAAAAATAATAATCATTATTCAAGGGAGGATCTTGAGAGGTAGCACTTAGACCTTCAGGAACAAACACTATCATCATACTTAAAGGTTTATACAGCTTTACCCTACCTTTGATTGTCGATACACCCTTGCTCTTTTCAGAGAAGGGGATATTTCTTATAAGACCAGTCTTTTATCTGGCACTATCCTGGTATCACCTGATACATCTTTTTGTCCAGGGTATTTGTCATTTTAATAACATCTGAACCTCTCGCCACATCTTGTGTCTCCTTCCGGGATTTTACTTACTACCCTGGGGTCTTTACTTTAAGATAGTCAGTGGTAAGATTAAAAGTAGGAGTAAAGTATATAAAAATAAGGATATATCAGAGAAAGAAAGTAATAAATAAAAATAACTCATTGTAATAGTAGTGAGTACATAACCAAATTTTGGTGACTGGATGAGCTGACAGTGGGTGTATATTAATTTAGTTTGTATATTGATTAAGTTGGTACCTCAATTATGTTTATAATTTGTATATTGATAAGATTGCAAGAGAATGGCAGACTTGGCAAAATTTATTTCTGCTACAGTGCAGTCGGCAAAATAATTTGGATTAAGTGGGGAGGATCTTATTAAATATGTCACTACTGAATGTGACAAGTTCATAGAAAAAGAAGATAAGAAGTTGGAAACAGAAAGAAGATTACAAATAGAATCTGAGGCAAAAAGATTACAAATAGAATCTGAGGCAAAAAGATTACAAATAGAATCTGAGGCAAAAAGATTACAAATAGAATCTGAGGCAAAAAGATTACAAATAGAATCTGAGACTAGGCAAATAGAAGCTGATAGGGAAGAGAGAAGACAAATTGCTGAAAGGGAGGCTGAGAAAGAAGAAAAGAGATTACAAATGGAGGCTGAAGAAAAGAGATTGCAAAGGGAACATGCATGAGTTGAGACTGAAAGAGCTTGAATTTCAAGGACATATAACAGGAAATGGAAGTAGCCCAACTACATCTGATACTAGTGCAAGTCATGGAACCTCTAATGGAGCCATGAATTTTCACTTGGATCCATTTGTGGAGAAAGAAGATGATATTGAGTCTTTTTTAAGTAGGTTCGAGAGATCAGCTACTAACTATGGCCTAGAGAAAGAGAAGTGGAGTCTTAAGTTATCGCAAGGGCTGAGAAGAGCCTCTTATGAAGTTTTTGCAAAACTTGGCAAAGAAGACCAAGAAGAGTATGAACTCTTGAAGCAGGCATTGCTGGTCCGTTATGAAAAGAACTCAGAATTTTATAGGAAGAAATTTAGAACTGCCAAGCTACTTTCTGGAGAAACTTACCACCAATTCTCTGCAAGATTAAAATTTCCTTGGAGAAGTGGACTACTCTTGGAAAATGTCAAGACCTGAAAGAAATGGTCATGATGGAACAAGTGAGAGAGTCTATGCCTCCAGACATGAGAACATTTCTTAAGGAACAAGGTGCAGATAGATTGGGGGAGATCTTAACAGTTACTGAGAGATATCAAGCAGCACAGAAAGAGATAGCAGGAATTAGGAAGAAGCAGGTAGAAAATAGTAGGCCATCCCCAAACCAAGATGAGTATGAAAATAAGGACCAATCACATAGATACAAACAAGGTTATGACAGGCCTAAATATGACCAAAGAGACAGGAACCCTCAGGTACAGGATAACAAACCCTACAGACAGGGAAATAAGTGGTGCAAACTGTGCAAAATGAGCAACCACAATACAATCGAATGTGGTAGGAAAGACCCTCCATATCACGCTGCATGCATAATACCAGTGGGAAAGGCAGAAAGGAACCGACAGCAAGTAAGGTAGATCTCCATCATCCTGTTACGGTATATGATATTAACGCCGTCTGCTAAAGGTTACCAGACGTGCAATTGTAAAAGGTTAAAGCATTTAATATATTGCGATAGATGTTTCAATTAATGAACGCTTCATACACGATCGATTATGACGTGTATAGCGTTGTTTAGGACACAGTCGGTAACTAAGAAACCATACCCTTTTCACATTGACCGTCAAGCTGTTAAGACGCGTATGACTCTCCTTCCAATGTTGGGCATGGTATTGCCATACAGATATATTTTATGCAAGTACGGACATGGGTCAGTCCATTGCTATTACGAAGATTTGAAATGATTAAAGGTCAGTACGAAGTGAAAATTAAGGAAGGATGAATTACAGTCCATAGTATTTGATTTTGCCAGACTCATAGACTCACTGTCGGCCGTTGGAAACCCCAACCGCGCGTGCATACAGCTATGACAATCTGCATACAGTAATTTGATTATTGGACAAGGACTGATAGGATATCTACATATCTATGCCATATATTTTCAAGTTATAATATGTACCTTTGTGATCAACATGCATGAATCGTCTTGACGTGTAATCTGTATTAAATAATTGTGGACTCAATGGAACCGACTTGTCACATCAATCGTATTCCAAGGTTCAATTATTATTCAGAATCTTCCACCCCTGCATTCGCGTAATCTTACATAGAAGGCACGATACACGATCACTCAAGAATATCAAGAAGATAAAACAATGGCCAGAATTTATAATTACTTTATTGACATTATATGGAACATTGTTCAGAGCTAACCAAACCTCCACTTGCAACACACCACTTGCAACAGTGGTGTCCGGTGTCTGGGGATCGACAAAAAAATTTCTGAATGACTTTCGAATGAAATGTTTACGATCAAGTTACGATCACATGATGTGCTGAATTATGACCTATGACGCAGTACTCAGTCTAATGCCTAACAACGCGACGTCACTGAAATTCGTGTAGGTGAAACTATCGGAGAAAAACTGAAGTCGTTCTTTTAAGCCTAACCAAGGGAAAAATAAGTCATTTGAAGCAGACACAAGAAATGGACTACAGGAGCAGGCAGTCAAGGGCATTAGCCTAGCTGTTGACGACCTATAGCACTGACCGAAGCAACGGGAAAGATAAGTCTAGCTGTTTAAATTGTCGTCATTGCAAAACCGTAATACTGAGTCCATTTCGCTTTGATTAGGCATGTCTATGTATTTTCATGTATATATGTTAAATTTGTTTTCCATCGTATGTATTTGTTGTTAATTCGTGGGCCGGTTGGAGAGGGAACTGAAATCTCTGGGAATGTCGCGAACAGCTGACCACCTAGATTTCAGTCGTTCTTAGGGAACTTAAACGATCGCACTTTTGGAAGCCCATTGAGGTTGCCATTGGACAGTCTGTCCAAATTTGCTACCGTTTGACAATTTGCGTTAGCTGTACTGTCCCGTAGATAATTGGTGTATTTTATTCGTATTCAGTTAATAATTTTATTCAGTTCTGTACCATGTTCGTCACTATTTCGTCCATTCTCCTCTGACTATCATTTATTTTATGATTATTAAATTTTCGTCCGTTATGAGTCCTGTGACGTCATCATTTTTCGCAGTCATTTTTATTTTTTGTGTACTTTGAATATTAAGTTGACCTCGGGTCAGACCATGACCTTTCATTTGGTCTGTGACATTTCCGCTTATTTTATTTAGTTCATAAATTCATTTTTAATTGTAAAGATGTCTTGTTTGCGTCTTGACATTGTTTGTACCCTTTAGTTGCATCATTGCTTGTCTGTCCTCATGATATATATTTATATTACATTAATAATATGCTATCATATGCAATAATACACTTGTAATCTAATTTAATTAATTTTTTCTGAAATTTAAGGGTAATATGGGACATTACATAATTATGCAGTGATAGTCCAAGAAAGTAGCACTACAATTTATCATAGATGCCTAGGGCATAATAATATAATATATATATTGACAAAATAAATAATCTTATAGCTACCTTTGAGGTAATAGACCCATTGTATATTATTTAATATACTTTTCTGGTACTAAGAGAGTGACTTAGTACATTGAACAATATCATTACTAGGAATTATACCCAACATTATTGGACATTGAAATTAATTGTGTGATATAATTACATTATATTTAACAGATATCATAACTATTTATGATATAGTATTATTTAGATACAATATTGTTACAAAATATTGTCTATTAGTTGAACTTAGACATTAAGTTCAGTACTATTGTGATTATCTATATTGAATATTCCTAAGTTGAGTAAGTATAATAATTACTCTGAAGCTACTATTGACTAATTTAATCAGTAATTATCAATAATTACTTACAGATAAAAGTCAAAATGCTTACTATAGACCATTTCGTTAAAATTGGCCGTGATTATGGCTACAAATCTCAAGAACTTCGTCAGTTTGCTGAATCAGAACTCGAAAAATATGAAAGAAAGGAAGAAGAGAAAAAGGCTGCATTAAAGAAAGAGGAAGAGGAACAAAAGGCAGCATTAAAGAAAGAGGAAGAGGAACAAAAGGCAGCATTAAAGAAAGAGGAAGCAGAACTTGAGATGAAGCAAATTGCCAAGGAAAATAGGTTGAGAGAGATTGCTCAACGTGAAAGAGAAGAGCAAAGAGCAATCTCCAGGCAGGAAGAAGAGAATAAATTGAAACGAGAGGAAATTATTTTACAACAAGAAATTGAATTGGCGCGTATTAAATTGGAGACAGCAAGATTACAAGCACAAAATGCTGATGCAAACCAGAATAATAACACACAAAATGGATCATCATCCAGCCAGCCTAAACACTTCTACAACTTTAAACTACCCATTTTCAACTTGAACGTCGACGACCTTTCATCGTTCCTGGCACGTTTTGAACAGACTTGCAAAACAAACCATTTGCCTGAAGAGTCATGGGTACTCAAGTTAAATGAATTCTTGGTTGGAGAACCACTGACAGCTTCTCAAAATGCTGACCCATCAATAGCTAATAACTACGGTGCTATTAAGTCCTTGCTTCTACGAAGATTTCACCTGGACGAGGAACACTGTAGGTTGAAATTTACGGGAATTTTACCTGAATCTCCAAGGGATTTTGCAGGATTCATTGCGAATATACGCAATACATTTAACAGATGGGTTGAACTGGCAGAAGTCAACAAATCATACGACAAATTAGTTGATTTACTACTACGAGATAAGGTATTATCTTCGGTTAGCCAGCCATTTTTTGCATATTTGCAGGAGCGTAAACCAGGTACTATGGATGAGTTAGAAAAAATTTCTTTAAACTACTGTTCGGCACACCCGAATGCAACCATTTCTAACTCCTCATTAAGAGAACCTCTACCTGTGGCGTCTAATATGGCCTACAATCACAATAACAAACAAAGACATCACAGTGTAGACAGAAGCAGGTTCCAAAGAAATCACAATGTTAACTTTCAGAAGGGACATAATAATGATTTCAACAATAAAAATGAGTTCAACAGAGGTAGATCACGAGATAGAAATTATTCACCTCAAACAAACTACCACAATGGTCAACATAACACTCATTATAATCGATCACATACTCCCAATGATAATAGTAACTGGAATGGTAATAATCATGGCTCGAGACATCGAGATAATAGTTACTATAGAGGACGACGAGATAATTCTAACAATTATACTCGGAATCGATCTCATTCTCGGGGATCATCTCATTACAACCATAATACAGGGGCGGCAGTTACAAATAATACTACCCCTATAGCTCAGGTTCCACTTGACAATAATACAACACAGTCTTCTGCTGCATGTTTTGCTATTAATTATAATGTGGCAAATAGTTGCCAGCAATGCAATCTTATTTTTCAGAAGGCGAAAGAAACAGTGCTTAACTGCGGACATATTATACCACAGGTAGGTCTTGCAGTCAACGATGGAACAGGCCTACTAATTTTTAACAGGGGATTAGTTAATGGATCCGTCGTCTCAGTATTGAGGGATTCGGGATCCACAACGATTGGTGTACGACAGTCGCTGGTACATCCCAGCTGTGCAACGGGGGAATATGTCCGTTGCATGACGTTTGGTGGAACAATAGAGTTTTACCCCACAGCTATTATTCATGTTAACACTCCTTTTTTCACAGGAAACGTAAAAGTATGCATGCTTCAGAATCCAATTGCAGATCTGATGTTGGGACGCATCCATGGTAGTAAGGATTGTACCCCACAGGAAATTAATGATTGGGAAAAAAAAGAATTTGCGTTCTTTTAGCAACGCTAACGCTGTTGTTGATATGGCTACACTTCGTGCCAACAACATGAATACATGTGGCACAGCAGTTTCCAACTTCACTCTCAGTACTATCTTGGAAATTGATGAAGATGATAGATCTATTGGACAACATACTAAGGATATAACTGATCCTAATAAAACTGTTGACGTTGTCAACATTGACAAAAACATTATGAAGAAGAATAATAGGTTAAATAATAATGCTGGACTTAAAAGGAAACATAAAGTTAACACAAATAATTATGATGAAAAAGTTTTTACTTTGCCCAGCAAGGACACGTCTACGACATGTAGGAAACTTAATACCTTTCGTGATGATAGGTATCATCCTCAGTCCAGTCAGGATGATACGACATCTAACAGAAAGACAATGTCGGTGTTGAAAGGGAAGGCTAATTCTTTGATAAAGAATACATATCATCATTGTCCACTATTTCGTGACAATGATACTACATATATTGGGAAAAGTGCGTATTCTCGCACAGTGTTAGTGCGAAATCTGCCGCAGGATACTACCTGGCAGGCACTTAGAAATTTTTTTGATTATACAGCAAACGTTAAGTTTGTTTGTCTTCTGCCATCATGCAATGGGCAGAATAGACAGGCGATGGTTACATTTCGTAACAATCGAGACGCTCGTTGGGTAATCGAGCGTGATAATGGTGTTTATTTTCATCACCGTTATCTTAAGTTACAATTAGTACATGATTCTGCACCACGCAGATAATGGTGTACGCTCACCCTTTTGTCTTATTTCTTGATGACTCAGCTCTAGTCAGTCATCATTTCTTTTCCTTATTGGTCATTTATTCTTATACGTCTTAGATATCAAGGGACACAAAAAGATATTTCATATTAACATGCTCAAGCAATTTCATACACGTCCTGAACACTTACAGTCAATTTTTCATGAACTAGATGACAACACAGTATCCACTTGTCATTATACTAACTTATCTGTCATCCAGGAAGAAGAATCTTCTTTTCCTGAGGTACAGTTACCGTTACCTGTACCAGTAGTTCAACCTACTGAATCTTGGCGGGATGTAACCATCTCTTCAACGGTTACACCGCAACAGCGTCTACAGATTGCTAATCTATTACAATCTTATCCAGATGTGTTGACCGACGTTCCGGGTCGCACATCGGCTATCAGTCATGACATTACTCTCAATGACGATACACCTATTCGTGTACATCCCTATTCTGTTCCTTTACATTTCCTTGCTAAAACTACTAAAGAACTTGAACAGATGTTGTCTCTGGGAATCATTGAGACTAGTAATTCGCCATTCTCTTCTCCATTAGTGATTGTCCGGAAGAAGGACAATAACATTAGACTATGTGTTGATTATAGAAAATTAAATGCTAAGACTATAGTTGACAGCGAACCACATCCACTTATCGACGACTTACTACCACGTCTATCCAACGCAACTATATTTAGTAAGATAGACTTAACTAAAGGTTATTGGCAGATACCACTGACCGAAAAGGCTAAGTACTACACCGCATTTTCCACGCCACAAGGTCTATACCAGTGGAACGTGATGCCTTTTGGGCTTGTTAATGCGCCAGCTACCTTCATTCGCCTGATGCGACAAATTTTATCAGGTAGACCAGACGTTATTACATATATTGACGACATATGCTTGTTTAGTTCGTCGTTTGAGGAACATGTTTCGGGACTTAGATATGTTTTTGACACTCTAAGGAATTATCATCTAACTGCTAAACCTACAAAGGTGCAAATCGCGTGTAATGAGATAACCTTTTTGGGACATATCATTGGATCGGGATATATCCGAACGTTACCTAGTACAGTCTCAAAAATTCTAAACATAGCAGTTCCTCAGACGAAGAAACAGGTCAGGAGTTTGTTAGGACTTGTTCAATATTACAGTAGATTCATACCAAACTTGTCATCCATCACGGCTGTATTGTCTTCATTGTTAAAAAAAGATATGCCGGTGAAGGTGACATGGACTGGTACATGCAATGAAACTTTCAACAAAATTATAAATTTGTTCTCACATGAACCAATTTTAAGACTTCCCGATGCTTCCAAAAGATTTTTCTTACGAACAGATGCTAGTAACTACGGCATTGGTGCATGCCTGCTCCAGAACCATGACGGCATTCTACACCCCACCTTATATATATCAAGAAAGCTGAAGCCGGCTGAAACAAAGTATTCCACAGTCGACAAGGAACTTTTGTCTGTGATCTGGGCAATAACGAAGCTGGAGAAATTCTTACTCGGTGCCCCCTTTACCATACAGACGGACCAACGTGCGGTCGCATCCTTGCGTCGATCCAACCACAAAAGCCAAAAACTTGCCAGATATTCAATCATCCTACAGCCATTCGAGTTCTCCATTGAACACATACCTGGCACTGAAAATTGTGTGGCAGATGCATTGTCACGTAATCCTATTGACGACGAATAATCAACATTGACACTCTTAAACTACATCAATCAGAACTACATTGGATTGAACGAAGTATCAACTATAAAGGAACTAACCTTGCCTTCAATTCAAACTTTATAAACACTATATGCATCACAGAATTGAACGACAAGACAATCAAGGTATATATACTTACATTCGAACTTCGTATAATATCCATACACGATATACGAATATCATTGAACAATCATGGAATAATATCTGACGACAAGTCGAACTTATTATCCTATGGACTCTTAATTCTTCGATGCAGTTATAAATGACATTTCTTTCCGACGTGGACATTTGAACACTTTTGCCTAAAAGAATTCATCAGGATCAAGACTACGGATGGATCATCATATCCTATACTAATTAATTAGTTAACTTAACTTCTTAATTGAATTATTATCAATAAAATGAAAGGTGAGAAAAAAATTAAATGAAAAAAAAAAAAAAAAGAACGAAATACTAAAAAGAAGAAATTATGAAAAGAGAAAATAAATCTCACACAAGTATTAGATTAATAATTTTTTTTTTAATGTACCTATACAGTATTTAGTTAGTTAAGTTAGTTAGTTATTATTCACTAACACTTAACACACACAATTAAGTTAAAACTTATATTCGAATTTCTTTCTATTTCTTCTCACTTATTTTGTCTTTTTCTTCTCTCATAACATCGCGTTACATTAGAACCTTAATAATTTAACTCTTAGTTTAATTAATTAATTTAATTTTAATTAGTCAAATTAATTCCTATATGACATACTAATACGACAGACCTTACTTTAATTTAATTCTATCATTCACTATTAACATTGGACATTTATTTAGTTGATATAATAATATGTATAATATTGATATATAATGTTAGATGACTATGACAAATAGTTAGTTGACACGACCGCAACACGGTTCTACTCAGAACATCGTCGGCCATATGTCACAATTGTGTTAAATTTTTTTGAAAAATTGTTAAGTCGGATAGATATTGAAAAAAAATCTATCGATTTTTTTTCCCCGGTGTACAGGGAATTGTTACGGTATATGATATTAACGCCGTCTGCTAAAGGTTACCAGACGTGCAATTGTAAAAGGTTAAAGCATTTAATATATTGCGATAGATGTTTCAATTAATGAACGCTTCATACACGATCGATTATGACGTGTATAGCGTTGTTTAGGACACAGTCGGTAACTAAGAAACGCTACCCTTTTCACATTGACCGTCAAGCTGTTAAGACGCGTATGACTCTCCTTCCAATGTTGGGCATGGTATTGCCATACAGATATATTTTATGCAAGTACGGACATGGGTCAGTCCATTGCTATTACGAAGATTTGAAATGATTAAAGGTCAGTACGAAGTGAAAATTAAGGAAGGATGAATTACAGTCCATAGTATTTGATTTTGCCAGACTCATAGACTCACTGTCGGCCGTTGGAAACCCCAACCGCGCGTGCATACAGCTATGACAATCTGCATACAGTAATTTGATTATTGGACAAGGACTGATAGGATATCTACATATCTATGCCATATATTTTCAAGTTATAATATGTACCTTTGTGATCAACATGCATGAATCGTCTTGACGTGTAATCTGTATTAAATAATTGTGGACTCAATGGAACCGACTTGTCACATCAATCGTATTCCAAGGTTCAATTATTATTCAGAATCTTCCACCCCTGCATTCGCGTAATCTTACATAGAAGGCACGATACACGATCACTCAAGAATATCAAGAAGATAAAACAATGGCCAGAATTTATAATTACTTTATTGACATTATATGGAACATTGTTCAGAGCTAACCAAACCTCCACTTGCAACAGACCACTTGCAACACATCCCCCTATCTGTGAAGATGTAACATGTAATGGCAATAAGATTATGTGCCTTTACGATTCAGGATTGGAATATGACTCAGTTATGAGTGCGAATCTGGTGCAATCTGAGCAGTATACCACAGACAAAGTGGAGATACCAGGGGCATTAAAGGAAACAGCCACCATGACACTTCCCGTAGTCAGAATCAATATCAAGACTCGCTATGTAGAAGGAGTAATTAGTGCAGCAGTGTGTGATGATCCTAATTACCCGCTGGTGTTAGGAAGGAGATATGTCTTCCTAGTAAACCCAATAAAACATGTGATCATGGCGACACTAAAGACCAGGTCAAGCCCTATGAAGGAGGAAGGACCACCACTAAACATTCATCCTAAAAAGATGAGAAAGGCCAAGGCTAAATATAAAACTTTAAAACCTTGCTTTGGCAAATTGCCAAACAGCTATAACCACCCAAAGAAAGGACAATTTTATGTAGATGATGGATTGTTTTACAGGAAAACTGGAGCAGGTCCCAATGGGCATAGCCAGTTAGTACTGCCATCTTCTTACAGGGAACAAGTTATGGAGCTAGCACATGTAGTACATGACGGTGGACATATGAAAATTAATACCACCTGTCAAAGGGCATCTGTAAACCACTATTGGCCAGGCACTGCTGAAGATATCAATGAGTATGTAAATGCCTGTGAACAATGTAGCAAGGTAAACTCCACACATGGAGAAAATCAACAGGACCTAGGAACTCATTGCAGTGAACATAGACCTGAAAATAAACAAAAACAGGTAGACATAGTGAATAGGCTAACCCCTTCTCACACCCAGTCTTCCAGTAAACCAGTTACACTGGCAACTCTACGTATGGTACCGAGAGTAAACAGAAATACAACCCAGTCCACCCGTACACAAAAGGGACCGAAATATGTGGAACTGGATAAAAATAGCAATGAGGTTACTAGGCCATCTTTGCAAGCAACAAGACGGGGAATCCCCAAGAAAATAGGTAGTGGACGTTTGGATCGTGCTAATTTGGCAGCACAGCCAACCTCCGCATATTGCCATTTACATTAACATAGTAAGAAAGGGGACCGATAACGGTGGTAGCTGGCCGGCCCTATACACAGTCCATTGAAAGTATTTGACACGGACATGGATAGAGATTTTATATTATATTGCCATGCTAACGGGAGAATTGATTTCTTGTGGCAGGAAACTTCATTTCCCTATATCATATTATCGCCAGTGTGGGATAGCCGAGGAACCCTTCTGGTGAAAATGGACTCTCCCTGAATTACAGGAAATTAAGGAGTGACAACTTGAAAAGTGAATCGAGAAAAGGGCATTGTCAGATTCCAGTCAAGCCTGATCTCAGACCATTGCTGGCTGTGTTCACTTCGGAGGAGCACTATGAGATCCATATGTTGCTTTTGAGTTGAAGAAAATTCCGAGTGTTTATCCAGGCTGATGAGGAAATTACTGGGTCCCTTACATAACTCAGCTATCACCAATATTATAGATGACCTCCTCATAACAATTGGAACCTTGAGGGACATCTAACACCTCTGGACATGTCATTGAACAGACTCAGAGAAGAGTAATGGTGAAAATAATTGATAATCAGCATTTGACAGGGAGTAGCACCTGTGCTGTTTATTAAACACAAAAGGCGGTATTATCCTTGGATCGCAGAGGATTGAGGCAGATTTCTTGAGTAGTGCCTTCTTGAACTGACCCACCAGCAGGAAACCAGGATACCAGTAAGTCAGAGTGAACCTCCTTTTGGGGGTAATGCCGTGATTGTAAATACAGACAGGAAAGCTTCACCAAGTGGTTCACGCTTTTAAATGGGGGAGCTCTGTCGTGTTTTGGTCTGTCTTACACCACGGTCATATTTATCGCACGCAATACTATAGGAAAACAGACCGATATAAGAACCAATGAAAACGCTCCTTTTTCTGGTGTGTATAAGGAAACCTTTTTAGGCGTAACATAGAGGCCCATTTTGTGTAAAGGATAGTACGAATTTATTTAATTTCTTAAGAACTAGAGATGTTTAAAAGGAAAGATATAGATAGTTCAACAATGGGGATGTTACGTAAGAGGTAGGTGCAAAGACTTCCTCGAATAGTAATTCATTTAAAGAGAAAAATCGTTTAAATTGACATCTATACATCAGGGTAGTCCCCAATTTAGTTAGTTAAAGTCTGCATAGATTTAAATGCATTTGGCTAACTAAACAATTATTAGATAGAACGGTAGAGATAAATTCCCAGTATAATTCTAACTTTAAATGATCAAAATCGGTTCAGAATTAAGAGAGATAATAAATATTAAAATTGTTGCACATCGAGCAAGCAGGCAAAAGATGCCTCGTTTTTGTATTTCTAACACCGGTTTTTGGTCGTGTTCTCCGATACGGGGGAGCGATGGTATAAAAGTCCTTTAACTTGGCTGATTTGGAGCCACAACTTTTTAAAACACTAAGCGGTACGGAAAAGAGCGGCAAAACGTGTGCTGTCAAATACTTTGCCATTGCATCTGCATAGCAGACCTAGATAACTTTAACAGCCTGTTACAGCTTATGTGTAGTGCCTGAGAGTTTTATCTTGCAACTACTAAGATTGTACGAAACATTCATTTCTGAGAGACTCTGTGTTGCACAACTTTCTCATTATATCTAGAACTAGACAACTTATGGTTCAAAGCCTGGAGATCCAGACATTTTCTGATCCTGGCTATAGTGGATGCTTCTCATTTTACAATATAAGTGGAAACAAAATTCCACAGGTCCGCCAATCCAGCAACATTTTAAACTAAATAACACACCAATAACAGAAACAGTTAAGTGATGACTCATGAAGAACTTTATGAAACTAATACCATCCTTACAGTCTAGTGACAGTGATAAACATATGTGAATTAAAAAATTGATATATTTGAAATATAACTTTAACACTTTTAACTATTGAGGAAATGAACATTCCATGTATATTTATTTTATCTTGTAAAAACATTTGAATTCTTTATCATTTTCCTAACCGAAAAGAGAAACGGTATAGGATCAATAAATTGTAAATATATGTAATCAGTCTTACTTAATTATTTAAATTGAGTTAAGGTTATGTTGGTTACCGTATATGTATTTATTACATATTTAATTAATCCCCTAGCAGAGTCAATACAAAAATAATAATCATTATTCAAGGAAGGATCTTGAGAGGTAGCACTTAGACCTTCAGTAACAAACACTATCATCATACGTGAAGGTTTATACAGCTTTACCCTACCTTTGATTGTCGATACACCCTTGCTCTTTTCAGAGAAGGGGGTATTTCTTATAAGACCAGTCTCTTATCTGGCGCTATACTGGTATCCTTTGATACATCTTTTTGTCTGGGATATCTGTCATTTTAATAACATCTGAACCTCTCGCGACAATTTGTCTGCTTCTGTTTCTTTATATCTGCCTCCGTTTCTTTATATCCGCCTCTGTTTCTTTATATCTGCCTCTGTTTCTTTATATCTGCCTGTGTTTCTTTATATCTGCCTCTGTTTCTTTGTATCTGCCTGTGTTTCTTTATATCTTCTCTGTTTTTGCATCTGCCTCTCTTTCTTTATATCTGCCTCTGTTTCTTTATATCTGCATCTGTTTATATATGCCTGTTTCTTTATACCTGCCTCTATTTTTTATTTCTGCCTCATTATATATCTGCTTCTGTGTCTTTATATCTGCCTCTATTTTTGTATCTGCCTCTATTTTGATATATGCCTCTGTGTCTTTATATCTGCCTCTGTTTCTTTATATATGTCTCTGTTTCTTTATAGCTGCCTCTGTTTCTTTATACCTGCCTCTATTTTTATACCTGCCTCTACTTTTTAATATCTGCCACTATTTTTTATGTCTGCCTCTGTTTCTTAATATCTGCCTCTGTTCCTTTATATCTGCCTCTATTTTAGTGTCTGCCTCCGTTTTTTTTCTTGTCTGACTCTATTTTTTGGTCAGTTTCTATTTTAGAGGTTGCCTCTATATTTTTGTGTCTGCCTCTATTGTTTGGGTCTGGTTCTATTTTACTGTATAACGTCATCAGACTTAACGGTCTTTTATATTTGGACATGACTAATATAACTGACTAGGTTGAACGGGACACGATTCGCCAATTTTTTTTTTTTTTTAAATGAAACGAATGCCTAGAAACGCTGTTAACTCGCTTCAAGGCTATATGGACTCAAGTCACTAGCTCTTCTTTTAGAGCTGTAGAGAATTGATAGAACTGATATTATTGGAACAACATTACACACAACTTGACCATGATAACGTGTAGGGACAAGGCGTTAGGATTTATGGTTAGTCTATAACGCGACGCACTAAAGACGACTTATCAATGGAAACGTCCGGTTACGTGTGATTCAACCACTGCGGATTATAACGTCTTCATTGTTCTCTATGTTTCAGGGCCATACAATGAGACTAAAGGTGTGGGTTGAGAGACTATTATATATGAGGTGGACTAGATATATTTTAATGCCCATTCAAGTCACTATGCAATAAAAGCTCCACTTGTTTGGTTGAGAAGGTTTATAGGGACTGCCATAATAAAAAAAAATAGCATGTACATGTTGCACGGAATTGCTAAATGTCTCTCAACTGGATTAAACCTAATATTGAACGCAAGCTTGGGCCGTGGGCCCCACACCCCCTACTACAACTCACCCCCCGCTCCCCCGGCCCCAAAAAAGGCAACCACAGATAAAGTTTGACAGATGTGTGCAAGAGAGACATGATTAGATAAATACAGTATTCTGGGAGGACGGAGATGCTGATCGCAGCAAGTCGAGATGCTCCTTACGATTATGCGAAAACAGGCTCTTTCAACACCCTGTTGAAATAGCCATTTTAGAGATGCCCCCTAAACGAAATGGGTTCAATTCAAAACGGAGGCCGAATAGCCAAGAGAAGGGTGTCACTTGAGAGCCATGACCCAAGGTTGACCGCTGCCATAAAATGTCAAGGTCGATCAAATGATCACAGCATACAATATACTATTTCTACAAAGTGATTGACAAGTCAATTTCTTCTTTTTAAAATGTTATTATCAGCACTTGTACATACTGGATATACGTAACATGCATGTCGAAACTAGGAGTAATAACTGCCATATGAAATTTGACAAATACGTTGTATTTTTTATTCCCATAAATTAAAGCAAAATATAAAAAACAAATACAACAACAAATTCTAAAATGACCAATGAACTCAACGTTAAAAGAGAGAGCAAAAATGATTGCCCGCCACGATGCCACGTGATCTCCCCTTGTGCTAACACATGCTTTTATGTCATAAAATAACAGGTGCGTCGCTGTATTGTGACGTTTGTTTTATACAAAGCAATTGGATAACATGAAAACTAACAAATGACAAATAACAAGTTACTTTACAATTACACGGTATAATCACATGTCTTGTTACAAATACGTTGTTAGAAATAATCTACATTTAATGATTTGGCGTGTTGTGCTGTGCAAACCTAATGTCAACACCTGTCTTGACTTGCGGTAACCTACACAGTTCGTCAACTATACCCTGATCTGTGCAGTGAAGAAATGACATGGAAAAATAGACAGTGAAGAAATGTCAGTGAAAAACCGACAGTGAAGAATGGTGCTATTTGTAATGCTACTGTTTGAGCCGTGCTATAGGGTTCTACAGTGGTGTGTTCCAGTGACGTTTGGTCTACGTTTGAGCTGTACAGAACAGCTGAACTTTCAGTAACGCTATATCTATCTTGTATTTTGTGAATCGTCGCGTGTTTGTTGTTATCATCATGTCACCTGTGACAAAGATGCATCTGTTTAGTGGATCAAACCAGCGCCTTATCCATGGGAACTTATGTAAATTTTTCTAAATATAATTATTGTAATTTATTTGATTTTTCTTCAAATGCATTACTGTTTTTGTTTTTTCCATTATTTATTTGTGTGAGAAACCTTTTTTTTCAAATTTTATATTAGTTAATCTTTATTTTCTTTTGCCATTTTTGTATTTATAGCATTATTGTTAATATTACAATACTTTTAGTTACTTACATTTTTAGCTTGTAGTACTTAGATTATTTAAGTTAGTTTTTGTTCCTATGTCATGCGGTAGTTTCTTGATTATCTTCTTGTCACATCATCGTTTAATGTTGCTTTTGTTACGTCAAGGAGTATCAGTCATTTTGTAATTTATTTTATGTAAAAGGGTGGATAGGGTGGTGAATCCAACGAATCTTTCTTCTTTAAGAAGGAATTTGCGTTGGATCGTCTTCTGTAGGGTTTTGCTATATTAATTATGGTGTGGATTAGAGATCAGTAATTGACCTGGTGATTTGATTGTAGCCCTGCATAATTATTTGCGCATAATTGTGTATTAGCTGTGTTGGTCGTGTTTGTTATACATTGAGTTGTGTATTAAGCTTTCCTTAAGTCACGTTTTTACTGTTGTACCCTCCAGTCAGTATCTTACTATCAATGTAAATATGTTATTTTTGTCAATCTCGTGTGTTTGTTCGTTAAACAGGTTCTGGTTTTGTATAAACGCATCTATTTCTACTCGTCTTTTTCTGTCATCTTTGTTCCCCAACCTGTTGGTGGTTGTTAGTTTTGTGATTCGTACTCTACATTATCATCATTGACATTGTTGTTGTCCATATTTTGAGGTAACTTTATTGTCAGTAGTTGGACCAAGAATTGTGAGACAGATCTATATTGTTTAATGGTAGCTACAGTTTGACATTCTTAAGTTCAACACCAAGACAATCCCAAGAAGCAATAAATAATTTGTGTCATCTCTCGGTTAAAATTGGTCTCCAAATAAATGCCTCTAAAACTAAAGCTATGAACTTTTCTAACGAGACCTTTGATATCATCTTGAACGGGGAAAAACTACAGAAAGTTGAAAGTTTCAATTATTTAGGCAGTAAAATGACTCAGGATGGTGACACAACAAGAGAAATCCATACTAGAATTGCTTTGGCAGCTAGCGCCTTCAATAGATTATCTAACATTTGGAAATTACGATCATTGAATATACATACCAAGCTTCGTCTGTTTAATTCAAATGTTATCTCAGTGTTAACATACGGCTGTGAGAGTTGAAAATAACAAAATCATTGGAGAACAAGCTGAATACATTCGAGAACAAATGTCTTAGAAAACTCATGAACATCAGTTGGAAAGAATTCAAGACTAATCGACAAATAAGAGAAGACTGTAGGCAGAAATATGTCTCCGACTATATAAGGAAAAGACGATGGTCATATATCGGTCATGTCCTACGAATGCAAAACAACAGAATACCACTACAGGCGCTCACTTGGGTTCCTGAGGGTAAGCGGAAAAAAGGAAGACCAAAAGAAACACTCAGAAGAACAATAATAAGGGAAGGAAGAACGTTGGGCCTAAATAATGTGCAAGAGCTAAGAGGAGTGGCGTCACAACGAACAACCTGGAGAGCACTGGTTTCTGCCTTATGCGCCGTGTTTGGCGCTTAAAGAATTTATTATTATTATTACAGTTTGACAACATCAATGACACCTACAGTTTGATTTTTGTTAATTTTTCGTTTTGGCTATTGTACTTTAGCATTGCAGCCACAGTACATATTAGTGCAGATCCAATTGACATATAATGTTACTCTTTTGGTTTTAAAAATATTTTGAAGCTTTTTGCTAATATTTCTTTAGAGCATCATTTCCAGCTTTACTGAGTTTTTTGAGAGATCACATGTTTGTAATTTTTTTATAGTTAGACATTTTACTGTGTATAAGCTAGCACGGTATACGTGAGATCAAACTGGCATTGATTAAAGGCTGATATGGCTTTTGCCTTAGACAAATTTGTAAAAAGTTGTTTCTTGGACCTTGCCAAGGAAACAGTCTGGGAATGTGGTGGGATCCACATTCACGTACTCTGTGTGCCGCTTGTTGTTGTTGTGGTTTGAGATCACAACATAGCCTATATATTTGATAGACTCGAGGAACAATGCCGAGTCATATATTAGTAGAAGAAGACTGAGGAAAGTTCTACTCTGTTGTTTTGGGCCCACGAGTGGTTGAGGCGCTAGAGTAAAGCTCTCTATGATAGCGCCAGGTATTATAGTCTATGCAAGGATCGTGGTTCTGAGTAATGAACTATCGCTCTGGGAAGTAGATATAATAATGAAACTAGTCAGTGTCAGTTCTGTGTGAACTGTCGATGCTCCGGTATTATGACAAGTCGGTTCAGCTTTGGTTCTGGGTAATGAACCATCGGTCTGAACGGTGTTGTGTTGGTAGTGCGTTGTGAGTCCTGCACTACATAGGCTGTGAGAGTGGCTTGGCGGAAGTGTCCAATAGTGCCATCATGTCTTAAAGTATTTGTATTGATTATTGAGATCAGTATTGTATTTTTTCAACTAGAACATTGTTTTTTTTTTTGTTTTTTTTGTGCGGCTGCAATGGTAATGTTTTGAGTTTGCCTGAAAATCTGATGTCTATTACCCACCGAGTGAGAAACTGCGTTTTTTTCTTGAAGGGGAGGGTAAATGTCGAGATGCAATTACGATAAGTTGCTATGGTTGTATGCTCCTGGGTGAGCAAGGTTTATTAGGTATATTGTTGTGTCAAACGTGGTTGTAATGTAAGTCGAGTTAAACGTTTGTGAGTTGCATGTGATGTTTGCACGAGCAGCTGAACTTTGATTGTTATGACATGTGACTAAAATAGTAGTTTATTATTGGCTAGAGTTAGCCTGAGGTATGGAAGGTGAAAAGGTTACAAGGTTGTGCAAGGGGAGTTGACAGACGTTGCAGTAGGGAACGGACGTGTCCCGTTGTTGCTCTTGTGTAGAAGAGCTGGTGTTTGTTGTGTGGTTTTAGTTGTTGCTAGGATCGATGATCTTGGAAGTTGTCGTAGTCCCAAAAGTGATATTTGTATTATTTGAATACTGGTAGGTTGTCGAGATAGATTGGTAATTTCTTGTGTTTTTTTCAGTACCTTATAAATATGGCATGTACTAGTTGTTATTATATTATGTCGAGATTGACACAGTCTTTGATTTCACTTATTTATTGCTGTATACAGTGTGGAAACGTGTCCGCTAGACTACGTTGCCGTTGTTGTTGCTGATTGCGGGAGATGAGTGGTAACAGCGTTAGTGTCGCTGCTGTCAGAGACAAAGGCGTGCGTGTAAGCACCTTATTGTCTCGTGACAGTAACCAATACAGAGACGATGCTCACCAGTCGCCTTCTTCAGTAAAACGACACTAGCGCTGTACGGCGATTCTGATTTAGCAAATATGTTTTCCTTCAACAAGTAGTCTATTTCCTTCTTCAAGGTTTGTGCTTTTGCGAAGGGGATAGGATATGTTTTCATGCAGATCGTTGTTGGGTCTAAAATTGTTATGTCATATTCCAGTAGGTTAGTGCGCCCCGGTGTGTCCGTTAGCACGTCTGCATGTGTTTCTAGTACTTGTAGATCTTGCTCCCTCTGCCCTTTCATCAGATGAGTAGTTACTTTCACCTGCTCGAATGTTTCAGTGGGTCTTAAAGGATACTCGTATGAGGTGAGAGGTTCGCTCTTCATTTCGGTGGCAATGACCAAGGTCATAAGGTGAGCACTTTCAGATGCAGCTCTATGATAATACTTCTTCAGTAGGTTAATATGATAGACCTTCTCATACCTTGTCTTGTCTATTTTGTAGTTGGTTCTAGATAGTTTCTCTAGAACAGTATATGGGCCCTGCCATCCGATTTGCAGTTTGTTATTACTGCTGGGTAAAAGAAAAAGCACCTTCTCTCCAAAAGCAATTTCTCTATACCTAGTTCTCTTGTTGAAATATTACCATGTTTCCTTCTGGTTTTTCTTCTTGGTTTTATTCTTATGGTTCTTTCGTTTAAGGGGCATCTCTAAATGGCTATTTCCACAGGGTGTTGTAAGAGACTCTTTTCGCATAATCGTAGGGCGCATCGCGACTTGCTGCGGTCAGCATCTCCGTCTTGTTTGTTTATTTGGTTTGGTTTTTGCCTTCTTGTGGCGAGGGGCGGTCCTTTCAACCTATGTGGTTATATCAGAGCGCATTTGCCATTAAAAAATAAGTGAACTCTGTTAACTGAAGCGATATGTTGATAAATTCTAAGCCCTGAAAATGACTACTAGCATCTATCAGCTAGCATGAAAAAGCCCTGAAAAGGACTGCTAGCTTGGTCAGCGTCGATAGATACTAAGTCCTGAAAAGGACTAACATTATCCATCTGTTAGCCTGAAGCCCTGACAAGAATTTTCCCTAAAAAGGATTCAGTGTAAGAATAAGAGCCTCTTTTCGCATAATCGTAGGGAGCATCTCTGTCCTCCCAGAATCCTAGATTTATCTAGTCATGTCTTTCTTTCACACATCTTTCAAACTTTATCTGTGGTTGCCTTTTGTTTTGTTTTTACATTTTCGTGTGGGAAGAGGGGGGGGGGGGGGGCGGCGCAAGTTTGAGTTCAATATTAAGTTTAATCCAGTTGAGAGAAATTTAGCACTTTCGTGCAACACATATAGGATTTATTTTATAGCAGTCACATTAATAATTGTTAGTTACCTGCCTTGGAGTTATTGGCGGGTTACATATACAAACTCGGCTAGTATTGATTCCATACGCATTGGAGAAAAAGAAAGAAAGTAGGGGCGGTGGGGAGGTGGGGGGGGGGGGGGGGGGGTTTACAAGAGTCAGTTCCCACACATACAACAAGCACGTAAAGACACTGACTTTTAACTAATTTCTGTATTCGCTACACAACCAGACATTATCATTGGGAACTACCACCGCATTGTTATTTCCCTAATACTTAAAAGTTAAGATACATTTATGCGTTTTATCTAAGGGAAGTAATTTTTAATACAAGGGGAATAATATTTGCGGAAAAGCTAATCATAACTTTAAAAATATTAAACAGTTACTTTGTATAACTGTGTTTTTAACACTTTCAAAGCAAAGAAGTCAATTACAAAGTATTTTAAATTTCGAAGAAAAAAATGTTTCTCTCGTTTGTTGCTATTATAGAAATATGCAGTTACATTTTATATGTGATAAAAAATGCACGCAAGGCTCAATACACGTCAGTAAATATGTGTAACACGAGTTTCTTTTAATGCGCTATTTTTAAACAAAAAGATAATTGCATTTTTGACCGGCACAAAGTGCTGCCTAAACTAAAGTTCCCTTGTGAGCCCAAAAATGATCAAAAGTCCACCTCAAATATAATAGTCTCTCAACCCACACGTTTTGTCTCATTGTATGGCTCTGAAACATAGAGAACAACGAAGACGTTATAATCCGCAGTGGTTGAATCACATGTAGTCATACGTTTCCATAAATCATAACGCCTTTTCCCTATCCCTTATCATGTGGACAGGACATAGCATTTAAACAAACGTTGAGGAGATGATAGACGTGGACAGACTGTGACAAAACGTCTGAACGTGCTCTTTTGTGTGATCTCTCACACCTTCAGCACTCCGGCAGTATTCTTTCTTTTTCTTCATTTTTCTCACTCATCGCTTTTATTTGGCATAAATCATGCCTTTTCATTCGTTATTTTCACTATTTTGCTTTATGCTGGACATAGCATGGGGAAAGTCTCTAACACGCCAGTCTCCTATGACAGTATTTGCTACGGAAGTATTTGCTATAGGACTGTCTTTATCTGGTTTACAACTCTCCAGACGTATTTACGTTCCGCCAGCTGAACTGTGGTATTATCATAACAATACCAAGTCGTCATTCCGGTCACCCGGTTATCTCTTTGAATCCGTCCGACCACCCGTTGAAACATGTCCGCCAAACATTTGACCCCATTGGCAAGCGGCTGATCGTATTGACACAAGCATGTGTGAAATAAGACAACACGGTCTGACCAGATATCTGTCTGGCGGAGGCACACAGATAAAGGGGCTAATTAAGTAATCTGTGGGGATAGATATCTGGGAGTAAGTCATTACGTCAGAAAACACATGGTCACAATATTCTGATAGACAGAGGTGCGCTTGAAGTCTTATGTAATTATTTGACATCACTGTTGTCCTAGCGCAGTGGTCTATGGTTCGATCCCCAGATGAGGCGGGAATTTTTTAGGCCACAAACGGCTCCTGGGTCGACCCAGCCCCAAATGGGTACCAGAGCAACTCTGGGAAGGTTAAGGCGGCCGGCGTGATGCCGACCACATCACCCCTCGTGTGCCGACGGTCAAGATAATATGGGCCTAACACCATATTCCCAATATGCCTCAATGGGCGTGTAACGGGTTCCTTTACCTTTTACCTTTACTGTTGTAAGAGGTCACGCGTTGATATTAAAATTAATATTTTAAATACGCTTGGGATGAGTAATGATAAACTTCCGCACCCTAACAGTACTAGATAGATTTGATTGGTTCGCCAGAATCTATAATGAATTGATTGGAACATTCGGCGGAAACACTGCTGGGATTTGAAACTAAGGAGTATGAGATATACTACAGAAATCAGACACAGAACAGAACAGACTGCATTGCAGCGTCTACTTAACACCTCCTACAAGCCAGGGGAAAGAGGATATGACTTATCATTCCACAACTATAAGTGTCAGACCGAGTATTGAGCAACTTTGGAATTGACAAGTAAACCCGCAATTTTAATACAAGACTGGATACTTAGGAATTTTATCACAAGGAGCCAGAGAGGATTTTTAACAAAAGTTTTCCCAGGCAGGATTCATGGAACACCAGCCGTCAGAGGAATTAACTCACATTTCCCAGACCCAGTCATAAGAAGAATTATACCAACAGTTTTCACAGGCCAGGAATTTGCAGGACATTAGCAGTCAGAGGAATTAACTCATATTTCCAGACCTAAGTGATTCGAACAGCATCTAACTAAAGGGCTGTGTATCCATTCTAAATCTGTGCCAGGAAAAGTGTGTATTCCCACAATTTTGGGGTAAGTGTAAACAATTTATTTACTGATGTAAATTCTACAGGTTTCTTGCTAAGTGGTTATATTTGAGGCTGGCAACCTCACTATACGAAAATAGTATATGCATGAACTACTACTGCAGGAGCTGGTGATTGTTTCTGACTAGTCGTGCGGGAAACCTGACAGCAGAGCGACCCCAGACCTCGACGGGAGTAGCGACGAGTAATGAGTGATAATTACATCACATGTGCCTAAAGTGTAACATATTATCTTGTGAGAATTATGTACCTTTTTAAGTGTAAATCAGGCAAATCATTATTCATGCCCTCCAGACGCAATTTCCTAATTGACACCCAGAAGGATATTTGTGAATTGTCATCATATTTCCTGAGTAACATTGTGTGCTCGGGAATTTTAATTCTTCTGAGAGGTTAACATTGGTGGGTGGAGCGCATGAAAATGGCCTGTTAGAGTGCTGAGAACAATTGTACTCAGCAGAAGGCATTTGTTTCTTTCTATTTGTCATAGTTCGTGCTTACAAGACATCAGACTTAAGTGCAGTCATGCGCCGCTTAACGTCCACGATACGTTTTGTGAAATAGGACGTTATGCGATTTGGACTTTGTGCGAACACCATACTTTATACTTATCAAAGTTAAATGGGATACTGTAGTGTACCTGTATTGACTAAATAGCCAAGATACTGTACACATACAGTACTGTATTTCAGCTAATGTACTGTCTTTAAAAGCCTTAAAACCTGGCATTGACTTGGCCTCCTTATGGATGAAGGTCCTTTCAGGCATTCGTTTCCAGAATAAGGAGGTTTAGTCCATATTAAAAATTTGCTGCAGCAAATAACATCCCTCTACAATTAGTTTATCTTGGGTTTCGACAAAATCTTCTGCTGCCTTAGCATCAGTACTCGCAGACTCACCACTCACTTTCACATTATGCAGCGACAATAGTTGTTTGAAGCGCTTGAACCACCCAGAACTAGCACTACACTCCATATTGTAGTCTGGTCCTGCTTTTTCTTTAAGCATTTCGAACAAGCTTCGTGCCTTAGCAGTGATCGTCAACGTGCTGAGAGGGATTCGCTTCTGTGTTTGGCCCTCAGTCCAGGTCATTAGCAATTTTTCCATATCTGATATAGGTCCCTCTCGCATTTTCGCAAGCCTTGTAGCTTTCAGTGGAGCTGATCCTTTAACAGCTTGGAGAATTTTTTCTTTGTTCTTAAGGATCGTCGTGACTGTCGAGTGCGACATGTCCAAATCACGAGCTATAGCAATCACTGGTTTTCCACCTTCGTGATTTTTAATTACCTTTTGTTTCACTCGAAATCAATATTTTTCCTTTGTCTCTTGCTGCTGCTATCACTAGAACTGGTTTTGCTGCGCTTGGGAGCCATGATGCACTTCACGGTAATGTATTTTCGAAAGTTCACATTAAAATAATGATAGTAAGTACAGTACAGGACATTCATAGGCCAGTATCGTGGGCGTTTATTGTGACTATAAAGACATATGTACTGTATTATAGGTTATATATGTACTGTATTATAGGTTATATATGTACTGTATTATAGGTTATATATGTACTGTATTATAGGTTATATATGTACTGTATTATAGGTTATATATGTACTGTATTATAGGTTATATATATACTGTATTATAGGTTATATATGTACTGTATTATAGGTTATATATGTACTGTATTATAGGTTATATATGTACTGTATTATAGGTTATATATGTACTGTATTATAGGTTATATATGTACTGTATTATAGGTTATATATGTACTGTATTATAGGTTATATATGTACTGTATTATAGGTTATATATGTACTGTATTATAGGTTATATATGTACTGTACCATTATACTCCTGGCATCGCAATCACTTTGTACTGTATACAAGAGACATGAGATACACGTGTTGCGTGCGGGAAGCTGTTGCTTTCGCTTCGTCCGCATCGTCCTGTTCTCCGATCGGGATTTCTGAATTTCTGAACTCTATTATAACCTTATGTGACCACGGACGTATATGCAGTCGGATGTTGTCATGGCTGTACTGAAGTTCCTACGCCACTAGTGTGAGAGAAGAGTATCACCATCAACCGCCTACAGTGGACAAATTGAGTGGAAACCACTGCAGGACTCATCTGGAGCTACGTTTTGTGTAACAGGCTACAGCAAAAATCAAACACATTCTAAAGCCCATTCTAAACCTCAGTGAGGAAACTTTAATTTCAATTTTCACCCAATTTTCCATATTATTTTCTCGTGTTACAGACTAATTGACTATTAAATTTGTTGTATTTTATTTTAAACAACACAATAATAGTTGATTCAGTTTATATGTACGAAAACAAACGTATGAGCCAGTTTTTCTTGATAAATACATATACGAGGGGCGTTCATAAAGTAATGCACCACATCGTTTTTCTCAGCTAATAATGAAGATAGAAGCATGAAATTTTGCACTCTTCAAATATGACATGTGCCAACTGTGTACACTAAATTGCATTTTAACCGGCCAAATAATACGGCTGCCATAAACCGTTGAAATGGAGCGTGTTAGCAACTTGCGTTATAAACAGCGTTGCAGAGAAGGAAACTGTTGTGAATATTCACAAGCGTCTATGTGATGTGTATGGAAGTTTTGCAGTCGACAGGAGTACAGTCAGTCGCTGGGTTCAAAGATTCAGGAAGTGGAGATACGGAGCTGCTTGATCGGCCGCGCTGTGGACGTCCTGCCACAGCCACCAACGCAGAAATGTTGAAATGCTCTGAGGGCATTATTCTTACTGATAGACGAATCACTACTCAACAATTGGCCTTACAGCTGTCAGCCAGCATTGGTAGTGCAAATGCAGTTATAAAAGCTCTCGGATTTTCTAAGGTTTGCGCAAGATGGGTTCCTCGAAGTCTCACAAATGACCACCGATTGCAAAGGAAAGCAATTTCTTCTGAATTGTTCGAGCGATTCAATGCTGATGGAGAGAATTTTTTGGCTAAGATCGTTACAGGCGACGAAACCTGGGCACATCATTTTGAACCTGAGACAAAAAGACAGTCAATGGAGTGGCATCATCCGCAATCACCAAGAAGAAAGAAATTCAAGACAATTCCTTCAGCTGGAAAGGTCATAATCACTGTCATTGTGGGACATTGAAGGTGTGATTCTTGTGGACGTATGCCAAGAGGAGAGACAATCAATTCGCAAGCTTACATTAAGACATTGAAAAAACTCAATCAACGTTTTCGCAGAGTTCGGCCGCACAAGAATCCAGCAGACCTGCTTCTCCTTCACGACAATGCGCGCCCTCACACAAGTCTGGCAACACGGGAAGCAATCACCAAATTGGGTTGGACTGTACTACCCCATCCACCCTATAGTCCCGATTTGGCACCCTCTGATTTTCATCTATTTGGTCCTCTTAAAGATGCACCCCGTGGGACAAGGTTTGAAGATGATGAAGGAGTGATTCATGCAGCGAAGAAATGGCAACATGATCAAGACAAAATCTGGTACGGGCTAGGAATACATGCACTTGTTTCGCGCTGGCATAAAGCCCTACAAGTTGATGGGGATTATGTTGAATAATACCGATGTTTACATGACATATCCATGTATATTGTGTATAAATTTCATGCTTTTTGAATAAACAGCTCCTGAGAAAAACGATGTGGTGCATTACTTTCCAAACGCCCCTCGTATATAAATATAGAGCCATTATTTATAAGAGGGCTTTCGTTGGATTACTCCAACTGGGGGCTTGACGGGCCAAAATTATTGCATAACCCCTTCGCAAAAGGCGATGGAACAGATAAAACGTTAACAAATTAGCTCAGCAAAATAAAGTTCGTTCGTTCGTTCGTTCAGCAATTAAGCAGCGTTTGTTCTTGGCTTTTGGAATATCTTGTGAACGCTCCCCTACGGTAGAAGCGCCATTCATCTTCTATCTACATCTTTGCCAAGAGTAATCTTGCACGAAGATAAATACCTTGGACGACCTACTTTTAGATACGCTTGCGTTGTGACCATTAGTGGACCACTACGAACAAACGAACGATTTTTATTTTCAAAGGGTTGAGAATTGGGCACGCAGGCCCGTCTAACATTCTGCCCTTCCTTTCGCTCACCTTTCATACCGTATCCTTTCAATAGCACATGTATTTTTAGCATTATTAAGCATACAACATTATCGACTTGTCTGTATTGCTGACTAACCTTCTTTCTTCTAGGAGAACTTCCAGATTTGGCACCTGGAATGTTCGGACATTAAACGAAAAAGGGAAAGTGGCACAAGTAGCAGCAGAAATGAGAGAATATAAAATCGAGGGTCTGGGAATGTGCGAAACAAAGTGGAAGGGGGTAGACAGGAAGAAACTCATCACAGGTGAATTAGTGCTGTCCTCAGGACATGAAGACGAAAGTTCACACCACAGTGAAGGGGTTGCTCTTATGTTATCTAAAGAAGCACAGAAAGCACTCATTGAATGGGAAGCTGTTGGACCCAGAATAATAACAGCCACTTTTAAAACAGCAAAAAAGAAAATACGGGTAAATGTCATCCAATGTTATGCACCAACTAATGACAAAGAAGAGTCAGTAAAAGAAGCATTTTATACTAGACTACAGGAAATTATGGAAAAAGTAAAAAGAAGAGACATCACAATTTTGATGGGTGACATGAATGCAAAGAGAGGCACAGTCAATACCGGATTTGAAGAAGTCATGGGAAAACATGGGCTAGGAACAATGAATGAAAATGGGGAACTATTCTCAAACTTCTGTGCTTCAAATCAACTGGCTATAGGAGGAAGCATGTTCCCACATAAGAGAATACACAAGGCAACATGGATATCACCAGACCATAGAACAGAAAATCAGATTGATCATATATGCATAAACAAGAAGTTTAGATCATCATTGCAGGATGTAAAGGTATATATTGGAGCAGATGTGGCATCAGATCACCACCTTTTGATAGCCAAAGTAAAAATGAAACTCAAGAGATATGCTACAATGCAAAATTATAGACAACAATTTAATGTAGGACATCTAAGAAATCAAGAAACAAGAGACAAATTTGCGGTCACAGTATCCAACAAATTCCAAGTGCTCCAACAGCTGGAAGATGTAGAGAATACAGAAGACTATTGGCAGCAGGTCAAAACTGTATGGAAAGAGACATGTGAAGAAATACTGGGGAAAAGGGAAAGACAACAAAAAGCATGGATAACAACAGAAACCATCAAAAAGATAAAAGACAGAAAAAACAAGAAAGCAGATTTAAACACAAGCAAAACCAGAAGTTCCAAAGCCAAGGCTCAAGAAGTGTACACAGAAGCAAACAAAGAAGTAAAAAGAAGTATCAAAAGAGACAAGAGGAAGTATATTGAGGAGTTGGCAAGAGAGGCAGAAGATGCTGCAGCCAAGGGAAATATGAGAGAACTGTATAATAGCACAAAGAAGCTAACAGGGAAATACAAGCAAACAAGTTGCCTCATAAAAGACAAGAATGGAAAACTGCTCAGCAATATTCAGGAACAAATGAAGAGGTGGACAGAATATTTTGGTGACCTTCTCAATAGACCAGCTCCACAAAATCCCCCGGACATCCAGCCAGCAGAAGAAGAGCTACAAATTAACAGTGAAAGACCAATGAAGGAAGAAATAAAGAAAGCCATAAAGCTTCTAAGAGATGGAAAAGCGGCTGGACCTGATGGCATTCCAGCAGAGGCCATAAAAGCAGATATAGACACAGCTACAGAGATGTTATATAAATTACTTGGTAAAGTCAGGGAAAAGGAAGAGATACCAGCAGAATGGAAGGAAGGATATCTAGTTAAGTTGCCTAAGAAGGGAAATTTACAAGAGTGCTCAAATTATAGAGGAATAATGTTACTATCAGTGCCAGGAAAAGTATTAAACAGGATTATTCTTGAGAGATTAAAAGAGTCCATAGACAAGAAACTGAGAGATGAACAAACAGGTTTTCGACAAAACAGATCATGTACAGACCAGATTGCCACTTTGAGAATAATAGTGGAACAAAGTCTGGAATGGAATTCACCACTATACATCGGATTTGTAGACTACGAAAAGGCATTTGATAGTGTAGACAGAGAATCACTTTGGAAATTGATGAGGCATTATGGAGTTCCCCTGAAGATCATTAATTTAATAAAGAATACATATGAAGACATGACATGCAAAGTTCTTCACGAAGGACAGCTTACAGAACCATTTGGGATAAAAACAGGAGTGCGACAGGGATGCCTCTTGTCTCCATTTCTTTTCTTACTAGCAATAGACTGGGTTATGAGATCATCGACAACACACAACAGAAATGGAATCCAGTGGACACTGACTAAGCAGTTGGATGATCTGGATTTTGCTGATGACTTGGCTCTTCTGTCCCATAACCGTAATCAGATGCAGGACAAATTGAAAACACTCGATGAGAGGTCACGGCAATTGGGTCTGAAAATACACAGAGAAAAGACAAAAATAATGAGAATAAAATCAGGTAATGATAACAGGGTTGAACTTGAAGAAACACCAATACAAGATGTAGATTCGTACACATATCTTGGCAGTAATATAGATAAAGTTGGAGGGACAGACAACGATATCAAAATAAGAATACAAAAGGCAAGAGGAGCTTTCATTGCATTGGGAAATATATGGAGATCAAGAGAAATCGGATCCAACACGAAAATAAGAATCTTCAACTCAAATGTGAAGTCAGTCCTATTGTATGGCTCTGAGACATGGAGAACAACAAAGACAACAACCAAAAAGCTACAGACTTTCATAAATGGGTGCTTGCGTAGAATAGAGGGATTAAAATGGTATGACAAGGTTGCCAACGTGGAACTGATGACCAGAACTAGACAAGTGCCAGTGGAACAAGAGATGAAAAGAAGACGATGGCGATGGATAGGACACACACTGAGGAAACCGGTTGATAGCATTACAAGGCAGTCCTTGTTCTGGAACCCTCAGGGCAAGAGAGGCAGAGGTAGACCAAGAAGCACATGGAGAAGAGAGCTGGAAACAGAGGTGAAGATGATGAGGAGAACGTGGAAAGAACTTGAGATGATGGCACGTGACAGAAGGACTTGGCATGTGTTTGTTGAAGGCCTATGCTCCTTTGGGAGTGGAGGGTTATGAAATGAAATGAAACATTATCGAGGTAAAATAATAACATACATTTGTAACATCCAGACATAATCAAATTTAAGGGGCGGGGGGATTTATTAATTAAAATACATTAACAAAAATTAATACCTTAAAAAAAAAAACACAATCTAAACCATTCATACAGTAAATAAGACATAATTTGAAACGTAATCAGATAAAGGTGGTATATAATAAGAACTCGTGACATTTTGGAAATCTGCTGAATGACCTGGGACTTCGTGTGTTGTCAGCGCATGCGGAAAATGTTCCCACAGGTGAGCAGCTTTGAGTCCCAAGCAGATACTGCCACAGGGAGTGAATTGTTGACGCCTCCACTACACGAGATCTAGTTTTATGACCTATGCTCCTTAGGGAGGTAAAGGGTATTGACTGATAGATGAGAATCGTACATATAGGCCTGTCTTGCATTTTGCCCTTTCTCTTACTCATCTTTATTGCTAGGTATCCAGACATTCTCCAACATACTAAGGTATTAGTTTAACGGCGATGCAACATTATAAATTGCATAAAAGCATACATTTACAGTATCTGATTATAATTAAGAAGTAAGGTATATTAAAATGAAAAACTAGATCATCAGACCCTCCATACAGTATATTAGATAATAATAATTCGAAACATAATTCCTTAGGGCGGCATATAATCCGCACTCATAATGTATTTGAACAGCCTACGATTATATGAGTAGGGACTGTGCATGTTTTTCAGGTCATGTGGAAGATTGTTCCAAAGATGAGCAGCTGAGTAAGCCAAGCTCTTCTTGTACAAATCTAGCCTCGGCTTGGGTACCTCTAACTGGTTTAAGCGCTGACTACGTTTTTCATTGAATTTTAAAAGTGGCCACAGATACGTTGGAGCATTATGTGACAAGATTTTGTGAGCGAATTTAGCTTTGTTAAATAGGAAGCGCTTTCTAAGGGGTAATATTTTAAGATAGTTATATAGATCTATACAATGTGTTTGGTGTTTATCAGCAACTAGGCGCACTGCACGTTTTTGAAGTGAATGAAGCCTTTTTGTGTTGGATATGGAACAACCATCCCAGATTGTGGAACAATAGTCTAGGTATGTTTGTATGTGAGATGTGTAGAACATTTTCCTTGCCCCCTCATCCAGGAAGTGTTTGATTTTGGCTAATTGGTAAACTTTTTGTGCCGTTAGCTTTGTGAGTGCACTTACATGTGAGTTCCAACTTAGGTGCTGGTCAACAGTTAGACCTAGAGTTTTATGTTCATTTACGTTTTCAATTAGTGATGTTCCAATGTAGAGCTGAAGTGTTGTTTTCTGCGAGTTTTGTAGTTTTTGTCTGGTTGATATTAACATACATTTTGAATGTTCCCTTCCTCGACACAGCTAAGTGATTTTTCACGCATTTTATTAGTGTTATTCATTCCTGTCTTCGTTTCGTTGATTATTTACTTTCTTGTTTCGACATGTCTTTCTGGTTTCACGATTTTCTCGCATTATTACTGTTATCGTTTCGCTCATCACTGTGGTTTCATCTGCTTGTATCGCTCATTTGACGTTTTCCTCATCATCACAGATCTTTGTAGTACCTATATGTAGTTCTTGTCCTTGTCACTTGTTCGTAACTGTGGCTGACGAAGGGTAAAACCCGAAACGTCCCTTGTCTCATGTGTACCGTTTACTTGTAAAACTGATTTCATACCATATTATTTTTTAATTTATATATTAACATACACTTCGTTTTACTAATATTTATTTGCATTCGATTCTCGTTGCTCCACTTAAAAATATTATGTGTGTCAGTTTGTAAAGATAGTTCTAGTGAGGTGCCACTTTTGTCAGTACAGTCATCGGCAAACAGGTCACAGGATGAATGTTTGATGTGCAGAGGAAGATCATTAATGTATACGGCAAAGAGAAGAGGGCCGAGAATAGAACCCTGGAGAACACCGATATCGACAACAGTTGGGTTGGACAAAGAATTATTGTAAGACACCACTTGTTGTCTGTCTGTCAGAAATGATTTAATTAACTTCACCAGCTTAAGATTTACTTTCATTGTTTCTAATTTTCTGATTAAAATAGTGTGATCTATCATATCGAATGCTTTTTTAAAGTCTACAAAGATTGCTCCACATAAATTATCGTTATTGATGTTTAGATACCAGTTCTCTATCATTTTTGTTAAGGCTGTGTGACATGAATGTTTTGGTCTAAACCCCGACTGACTTTCAACTAGCAGGGCATTATTGGCTACGTGTTCTATTACTGTTTTATGTATGTGTTTTTCCAGTGGTTTGGACAGCGACGATATAAGAGAAATGGGCCTATAGTTACCAAGGTTGTTATTATCTGATGAACCAGGTTTAACAAAAGGGTATACTTTAGCGATTTTAAAGGCAGATGGAAAGTAGCTCCTTGCGAGACATTGATTATATATGTATGTTAGTGTATCAGTAATAGCTGGTGCAGCATAACGCAGTATTCGATTACTGATTCCATCAAGTCCCGATGAGTTGTTATCTTTAAGATCAATAAGATAGTTATAAACTTCGTTAACTGTTATAAAAAGAATGTCGCATGGAATGGTGTTAGTACACTTGTTCTCGCAGAACGTAGATAATTCGCTGAAGTCACAAGGAGAAGAAGGTATGGCGGATTTTATATTGTGGATGTCTGCCTGAAAATGATTGCTGAAGTTTGTACAAGTAAATGAAGTATTGGGATTTTGTGAGTCAGGCGAATTTCTTTTGTTCACCAAGGTATTGATTGCCTTCCATATATTTCTACTGTTGCTTTTGCTTTGAACTAAATGACTAAAGAAGTTTTTCTTTTCTCTGCGAATTAAATATTGTACTTTGTTCCTTGCTGCCTGATATGTAATGATGTCCTTATTTTTGTGCGCTCGATCCCTCTGCCTCATAGAGGCAAGTACTTCTTGTGTGATAAATGGAGATTTTATTTGTCTTTTTACGCGAATTTCTTTAGTAGGCTCATGCTTATTAAAAATACTATAAAATGTCCGTGTCCAATATGCAATGGCGTCATCGGGATCAGGAAGTTGGTAAACATCGGCGAAAGACGCATTTCGGAAATCATTTAAAAATAATTCTTGGTTGAAATTTTTTAGACTTCTATATTCAATACTGATGTGTTTATTTTTAGAAGATTTGTACCCACTTTTTGCCCAAGTGCAACATATGGGATAGTGGTCACTCATAGCAATAGTAGGGATGGAACATTCTATAATGTTTTCTGGACAGGTTACATAGATGTGATCGATCAGTGTTGATGATGTTTTTGTTACTCTGGTAGGTTTGTTGACTATTTGTTTCATGTTATACGATGCTATGATGTTGGTCCATGTTTGGTTTGGCTTATGCATATCAATATTGAAATCACCAAGAAGAATAATTTCATTGACTGTAGTGATAACTTTATCCATCATGTTCGTGAAATCTTCAAACCATGTTGTTCCTACACTGGGATTTCGATAAAGATATCCTATTACAATGGGTCTTTGCTTTTGTGGCTTTACCTCTAACCATATGCATTCTATATCTATGGTCTCTATATCGTTTCTGCGGCGATAACTGAGAGAAGTGGAAATATAAACTGCTAAACCTGTCTCTAATTGTCTACTAGAATATCGCCGAATAGTTTTAAAACCATAACGTGCAATGTCACCATCAGTTATTTTCTCATTCAGACGACTTTCTGAAAGCCAACGAACAAATACATTTTGATTGAGAACTTGTGTGAGTTCTGGAAGTTTACCTTAAAGATGGTTTACGTTCAGATGGCCAAGTCGTAAACCATTCATGGTTAGCAACTGTTCATAAGTACCTGACATTTATGTTCTGTAAAGATGCTAGCGCTCAAATAAAAAGGTAAATACATACTAAATTTAACAAGTTTTACCAAGGAAGGGGAATTAATGGTGGTATTAATAAGTGGGGCACTTTGAAAACTAATTACAAACAATTCAGCTAATTGAATTATGTCAAAAATAGGTGAAAAATGTAACAAATCAAGCGCTCATATCAGACAGGCAAACAGTGTAGAAAAAAATATATATATATATTATATTATTATGTTGTTGAATGAGTGGGGTATTCCGGCAAGTACGACCTCCAAGTGTAAGGTGCATAGTCCAAGAGTCGTTGTTGATGTAGGAAATGATGAAAGACTGGGTATGTGGGTTGATGTGAGTAAACCTGTGACGACAGCGATGAGGAGTGAACTCTCATTGGTGTCTGGAATGACA
Organism: Oreohelix idahoensis; assembly: GCA_024509875.1. NCBI lineage: Eukaryota > Metazoa > Mollusca > Gastropoda > Stylommatophora > Oreohelicidae > Oreohelix > Oreohelix idahoensis. The sequence continues at coordinate 122,106 of JAMPIV010003229.1, read as the reverse complement.
GCGGACATGGTGACATTTCTGTTGTTGAAGGCTGAGCAGATTGAATTGGATCACTTACAGACCTTTGAGAATGGAGAGAGAGAGAAAGAGAGAGAGAGAGAGCCATTACTTATAAGAGGGCATTCGTTGGATTACACCAACTGGGGGCTGGACGGGCCAGAATCATTGCATAACCACTTCACAAAAGGCGTCGGACCAAATAATTAGTTAACAAATTTGCTCAGCCCTTAATCAGCGGTTGTTCTTGACTTCTGGGAATATCTTTTTAAGGCTCCCCTAAGGAAGAAGTGCCATTCATCTTTTATCTACATCATTGCCAAGAGTAATCTTGTTGTGGTAAAGTGGGATGATATAAATATTTATAGGGGACTTAGTGTACTGACTGAGATCAGCTGTGAAGGTATCTGTATCTAATAGTGTGGTGTATTACAGATGACCTTACTTGCTACCACATTTATACCTCAGTCAGACCTATTCTGGAATATTGTGATGACTACGTTGAATGTCTAGTGTTATGATAATGCTGAAGTGTATGTTCACAACAACCAACAGACAGATAAACAATTTAATTTAATCCACAATACTTTACAACACTGTGACACTCACATACATAGAACACTCTATAAGACTATCTTAATAAGTCAACTGTAACTTTTAAAAATATGTGTATTAAGTTCTTCAATAATAGATATCCTGATTCAACTACAAAGTGAACCAGGAATCACAATCAAATATAATCACAAGTTGTATGTACACAATTTATAGATAGAATCTTTGTATTGACATATATTATTATTGCAATATGTGTGTAAGTTGTGCTGTAGTACTCTGAGGTAATACTGGCTTTTCAAGCTAGGTGGTTGTGTGTCATCATGACTTCAAGTGTTTGTTTCTCGTGGACATAATATTGGGAAAGTTACCAGTTTCTTTTTATTTGAAACAAATAAATGTCCCTCTAGATTTAAGGTAAAGTCACTGTTAAAGGGGGTATACATAAGATTGAGCTGCTCTGGCCACAGAATCTTAACTTCTGGGTGGGCGGCAGGAAACAGTCTCCACTGCTCGCTTGCTTCACCGTGTTCTTGAGACACAACACTGGTCGATATATTGACCAAGGAGTCTGCTATCAGCTTCTGGATTCAGCAAAACTCAGATCAGGTGCTGCTTTAATACGTTATTACCACGGTCCTTGAAACAAGAAGGTTGTACCTCCTACTTCAGAACTAATTTATAATCTATTTCCACACTGAAGCACAATACATAACAAACACCGAGTTCAGCGCGGTATGCCAACTGTTAGCTTCTCATGTAATACATTCACCAGTATTCCTCTCCCTAATGGTTACTACGCCTCTGCAATTTCAGCTGTGATTCCTTCTATACAATAAGATAGGTATCACAGTACTATTTGGCAATTTCATATAGTTATACTCCTCTCCGACAAGTTTTGTTCCTGGTGGAGCAATATCTAGGCTTTTCCTTATGTTTGCTACTGAACTACGCACAGACAGACATAAATTATCAATTCACATTCAATTTTTCATCTAAAAGAGATCAAATATGTCAATCTTACCACAATTCATGGAAATATTAAACAAATACGTTGACTGGCGATGAGTTATGGCACAATTCCGATCTGCCTATGTCCCAGGCTTTCATAAGAAAAATATGAGCTGGATCTCAACGCACTTGCTTCTCAGTAAGTTTATTTTTAAAATGTGGCACTGAACAGACGCTCCTAATTGACTATATTAAATGGGCTAGCCAATAGGACCATGTTTACAAAAGTATTTTAAAAAAAGTACCCTTCCTACCGTTTCCCGTAACAACCAAAAATAGTATTTGCAATCGACTAATCATGTTTAGGCTTACATATTCTTCTAGCCAATGAAATCGGATTTAACTTGTTGGCCTATTTCCCGTAAAATAGTGGTTTCAAAACATGCCACTGAGCAATTATGATTTGGTGCTGTCAGACAACCTCACTATTTTATTTGGGCCATAATTTGTTTATTCCTAGACTATTTGCGTAACACTTAACATATTCTTTGTCAGCAAGTCCTAAGGAACCCAAATATATAAATTTAATGGAGCTAAGTGGCTGCGTTCAAAATATGTATTCTAGGATAGTCGTGCTGTTACCACCTCCTCACTTCCATACTATGGGTAGTCTTCTGTACTGTCAGGCTAATGTCAGGAGCTTAGACATAAATCAGTAGAATGTCATGTTTTCTAATAAGCATTAAACATGTTTTTTAAAACCTAACCGTGTATTGGTAGTGTTTTTTATCACTGTTTATTTGAAAAAAAGTTAGTGCTTCATGCCTTACGCTTGGGGTGGCATTAATTTTATATCGCGAGACGGTGGTAGTATTGCCTGCGTTCCTCCCTCCCTCTCTCTCTCTCTCTCTCTCTCTCTCTCTCTCTCTCTCTCTCTCTCTCTCTCTCTCTCTCTCTCTCTCTCTCTCTCTCTCTCTCTCTCTCTCTCTCTCTCTCTCTCTCTCTATCTCTCGCTTCTAAGTCCGTCTGTCTTTTAGTTACGCAGTGTATAAAATGAAATTAATGCTAGTATTAATCTAGGTCATTAAGCAGTGTGCGTATCTCAAGGTTTTCTAAGAAATACAGTACACGTTTATTTTTTAGAAACGCGTGTATGCTGCTGTAGGCTTTACTATCAAACGTAAAAGCGTTACAATTTTGCAGACGAAGTAGAAAAAGGGGGATTTCGGGTTCAGTCATTATGGCGTTCTAACGATATTGGGAAAAGCACTGGTCTTTTACCATTCTTCTTTCCTTCTATTGAATTAATTTGTTGGGCTTTACATTTACTTGCTAATTTATATATGTGGATTTAGAATGTTTCACGACACTTGTGCGTAGATCCCTTGGACGACCTACTTTTAGATCATTAGTGGACCACTACTGCAAAGCGAGGGGAGGCAATCCCGTGACAAGGACATACCAGTGAAACAATAGGTCAAGAAATGATAGAAGTGTACAGGAAATATCATTGAAACAAGAAGTGAGGAAATAATAGACGTAGACAGGACATAAAAAACACTGACACAATTTACGGACACGATCACAGCGACTTTCCAAAAATATCCAAGGCAGAAGAAACGAAAGATAACCTATATGTTGTCATGAATCCCTTTTTTCTTCCCGTTATTGCTGCTAGACTCACCTTTATTCTTGCGTTTTTTATTACTCTGTGCATGCACTATCTTTTTCATTTTCTATTTTCTATTGCTCTTCTCGATGGCCGCATTATCCTGCTTGTTATTATTCGTATTTATGTTGACTGTCTTGGTACTGCTGTCCTCTTATCGTTTTCTTAAATCTCGTATTTCTCGTAATTCTTCTTGCTGCTTTCACTTTTCTTGTTTTGCTAATTCTTGTTTTTAACTTCTGTCAGTTTCTCTTCACCTCCTTCAGTTTGCACGTTTTGATTTTAAGACTTTTCGCCGCTTGTCCCTTTTCCTTTTGCTCTGGATCGTCTCCAAACATAATCACAGGTCGTCTCTAAACATTATAACAAGTCGTCTAAACATAATCACAGGTCGTCTCTAAACATAATCACAAGTCCTAGCGATCTTATAATTATGGCGCCTTTTTAAAACTAGGGATCATATTAGATCTGCCATTGTTTTTGTCGGATTAATGTTTTATTTGCTTCGCCCTGGCCTTCAGCTTTATTTATTTATGTAAGAGATGATGTCATTAACACAGTCACTATCCAAAAGTTTCATGTATGTTATAATGATACAAAAAAGTAACCAATTAAAGACATTGGAACTGGCTATGGTGTGTTTTTTATGCTTCATGTCTCGAGGACGAACTCCGATTAGGCCGGTCCCAAGAACGTCTGAAAAAGGAGGAGGGCGGCCTGCATATCCGTTGACTTATATCATACTTTCTGCTATCTCTTCCAAATGTCTTCCAAGATTGCGTTTATCTATAATCACCTGTCCCAAACATTCGAATCAGAAGTGATTATGCAATCTTAAGCAAACACTTCATGCTCTCATCTACCTGGAGCCTATGTGGTATTAACACGTTTAGTGATTCAATTAATCTCTCAGGGATGGGCGATACCCTTGCCTGGACATACGAAGTGAAGTGTGACAAATGGAAACAAGGAAACAACCACTCTAGTACGGAGTTCTGTGCTGCGAAAATGAGAAATAATAGAAGAAAAAAAAAAGGGGGGGGGGGAAGAGAGAGAGAGAGAGAGAGAGAGAGATAGAGAGAGAGAGAGAAAAATGGAAGAAAAATTGAACGAACCAATTTCGTGACATGAGTGCAAAAAGCTCTGAGGGCAAAAAGCACCGAAAGCTGTCACCTAAGGGGCGCATTCCCATGGTCAGTTATGACAGAACGGGCTATTGTTATCATTATATTATTATAATAAAACAAAAAATTGACACAGCTCAAACGTTATTTACTTATGTTGCTAAATGTGGCGAGTTTGACAATAACCGTTAATTATTTTTTTGATAAACAATACTGGTTTACTTTTTAGTTCAAGGATAAACTGACATTGTACATGAATTTTAATATTTTCATTTTCTGCTCTACTTCTACGTTTATTCTACATTTAATTGACATTTTTTTGCAGTTGTGGTCTGTAGTATTTGATGAATAGGTGAAGATTTGGGGGATGGGACACCCTGTATCAGGCGCCATGAACGTGTAACAGTTTTCAGATCACCAGAGCTGAGTTATCACAGAAGGTAAAGGCTGGAGATCATAAAACACTTGGGATATAACATGTGAGAGACGGTATTTGAATGATGACCTCATCAAAATTATAAACCAGGAAGTTTTGAATTCCACATTCATTTATCTTCTTCTCTACCTTACAGCCTTATGCCCCAGCTGTTAGAACTCGTATCAAGTTGTCTTCACCTTTTGTTACATATATTTCAGGTTTGCACTTCACTGACTGTGTATTATTGTAACTTCGTGTTCATAGTTTTCAGAATACATTAGACAGAGATTGGAATATTACTCGAGTTTGTTATTACTTTAAGGTGTCCAAAGATGAAGCACGTACCATTTATAGTGTTCTCACCTTAGACGTTCGAGTCAATATTTAGAGTTTGCTCCTTCCAAAAGTTTTTTGCGTCTGTCTCTTTTTTTGTGTGTTTGCCTCTGTTTCTGTCTATCTGCCTCTGTTTTTTTACATCTGCCTCTATTTTTATGTCTGCCTCAGTTATTTTTTGTCTGCATTATTTTTTGGATCTACCAATTTTATTTTAGTCTGCCTATATTTCTATTTTAGGCGTTGCCTCTATTTTTGTGTGACTGTCTCTAGTTTATTCGAGTCAGTCTTTATTTTTGTGTCTGCCTCTGTTACTTTATATCTGCCTCTATTTTTTATATATGCCTCTAATTCTTTATATCTGCCTCTGTTTCTTTATATTTGCCTCTGTTTCTTTATATTTGCCTCTGTTTCTTTATATCTGCATCTGTTTCTTTATATCTGCCTGTTTCATTATATCTGCCTCTATTTTTTTTATTTCTGATCCTGTTTCATTATATCTGCCTCTGTTTCTTTATATCTGCCTCTGTTTCTTTATATTTGCCTCTGCTTCTTTAGATCTGCCTCTGTTTCTTTATATCTGCCTCTGTTTCTTTACATCGGCCTGTTTCTTTATATCTGCCTGTTTCTTTATATCTGCCTCTGTTTCTTTATATTTGCATCCGCTTCTTTATATCTGCCTCTGTTTCTTTACATGTGCCTCTGTTTCTTTATATCTGCCTCTGCTTCTTTATATCTGCCTCTGTTTCTTTATATCTGCATCAGTTTCTTTATATCTGCCTCTATTTTAGTGTTTGCCTGTGTTTTTTTTTATTCTGCCTCTATTTTTTGGTCAATTTCTATTTGATAGGTGTCGTCTATATTTTTTTGTCTGCCTCTATTGTTTGGGTCTGGTTCTTTTTTACTTTATAATGTCATCAGACTTAACGGTCTTTTATATTTGGACATGCGCCCTAATATAACCGACTAGGTTGAACGGGACACGCTTCGTCAAATTTTTTTTTTTTTTAAATGAAACGAATGCCTAGCAACGCTGTTAACTCGCTTCCAGGATATGTGGACTCTAGTCACTAACTCTCTTTTTAAAGCTGTAGAGAATTGATAGAACTGATATTATTTGAACAACATTACGCAAAACTTGAACATGATAACGTGTAGGGACAAGGCGTTAGGATTTATGGTTAGTCTATAACGCGACGCACTAAAGACGACTTATCAATGGAAACGTACGGTTACGTATGATTCTAACCACTGCTGATTATAACGACTTCGTTGTTCTCTATGTTTCAGAGCCATCCAATGAGACTAAATGCGTGGATTGAGAGACTATTATATATGAGGTGGACTCAATATATTTTAATGCCCATTCAAGTCACTATGCAATGAAAGCTCCTCTTATGAGGTGTCATGTTATAATGTTTGGTGGAGAAAGTTGGTAGGGACTTTTGGTCATTTTCGGGCTCACAAGGGGACTTGTCAAACACATCGTCTCAACTTTAGTTTAGGCAGCACTTTGTGCCGGTCAAAAATCAAATATCCGCTAAGACCTATGACTGTGAATTAAGAAAAACTCGTGTTATACATATTTGCTGACGTGTATTGAGCCTAATGTGCATTTATTTATCCCATATAAAATATAAATGCATATTTCTAAAATAGCAACAATTGACTGATATATTTTCTTTCGAATTTAAAATATATTTTAATTACGTTCCTTTGATACGAAAGTCTTACGAAGAAAATTGTATAAAAAAACTATTTAATTTTTTAAAGTTATGCTAGCTTTTCCGCAAATATTACACCCCTTGTAATAAAAATGACGTCCCTTAGATAAAAAGCCTAAATATATCTTAACGTTTAAGTATAAGGGAAAAAAACAATGCGATGGTAGTGGAACATTGATAAGAGTTCCCAATGTCAATGTCTGGTTTTGTAGCGAATACAGAAATTAATTAAAAGTCAGTGTCTTTATGTGCTTGTTGTATTTGTGGGAACTGACTTTTCCCCCCCCCCCCCCCCCACCCCTCACTCCTTTCTTTTTCTCCAATGCGTATGGAATCAATACTTGCAGAGTTTGTATACGTAACCCGCCAAGCACTCCAAGGAAAGTAACCAACAATCATTAATGTGACTGCCATAATAACAAAGCCTATATGTGTTGCATGAAAGTGCTAAATGTCTCTCAACTGAATGAAACTTAATATTGAACACAAGCTTGCGCCGTGCCCATCCCCCTCCCCCCTTCCCCGTCATCTTCCAACCCCAATATAAAAAAGAAAAACAAGGCAACCACAAATGAAGTTTGAAAGATGTGTCTCAACTTTACTTTAGGCAGCACTTTGTATTTTTATTTTTTATTTTTTATTTTTTATTTTTTTTTTTTCAATCTTTATTCGCATTCCGTTTGAGTTTACAAAACATGTTCATTTTACATATTTCCATAAAGAAATTTCAGTGAAAAGACAGTTACACAATGAACAATTGTAAAAAAAAAAAAAAAAACTTTCACTCCCTCGCACCCACTCATTTACAGAAAAAAAACTCTTTCTTCCACATGTAAAAAGGTTACACATTGTATATTTGTTGTAATGATAGTAGTGATTAAAGGGAGACGGGAAAAGGGGATAAAGGAACATTCTACTTTGTTCTTGAAATTATAATGCACACTCGTTTTTATAGGGATAAGAAGGGAAAATCTGAATAGACAAAACTTTCACTAAAATGTTTCAGTGAAGATACAATTCAAACCCTTCTTTCCCGTTTTGCTTTCTAAAGTAACGCTTACTTTCTCTTTCCGATTCCATTTTATTTCATCAATTGTGGTCGCCTTGCTTTGTACTGGATGAAAAACAATCCTCCTTTCATTCATTCAGATTTGATTTCACGGCCGAACAGGAAAGGGATGTTATCTGAGCTAGACCTTGGATCTTGACACCATAAATCAGTTTCTGAAACCCTACGATGTAGCTGAACTAACACTAAGCACCACGTGTTTGATTATTCTCTAACAAATCTTAACCATCATGTGTGAGGTTGTTTACAGTTTGCATCTGAGAGTGAGAAAGTGCCCCCGGTGTGTGACCGGTTACAACAAACGTTATTCACATTTCATAAAGGAGAACAGAGAAATTGAACATTTCATTAAATTGAAATATACATGTATACACACTCGGGCACGTATACGTACACACCGTTACAAGCACGTTTCATTGCACATTGCAATTTAAAAAAAAAATAAAGTTACTGTTGATTAACATGGGATTACTTACGATGTATTTTTTTCCAATTATACAAAACCATGTGCAATTAGCAAAATGAAATACAAGGAGAGTTCATTGCATAATACCTATAAATACTCAAATTTACACTTTCATTGGCACACATACACGCAAATACTACTGTATATATTCGTTCACCTACACATTTATACTTGCACCCATATGTTATTAGGCCTACTTATTCAATTTCTCAAGATGAAAAGTGCAAAATCAAATTTGGCCTCTAATGTTAAAGAATAGGATTGTCCCGGTTTGTAAAATATTCATAATGGAAATTAGGGTACCCATCGCTCTTTCTCCCACACACACACACACACTCACATACACAATTATGCACACTTAAAACGATTTTTCCATTGCAACTATTTAACGACAACTGTTTGAATGCTTTGCGGCCGTGACTGTCAACGTCTCTGTAATTACGGGAGCCGGTTATCGTTGGTCGTAAATCTTCAACGTGTCACAGCGCTCCATAGATTTAGAAACTGGGGCGAACAGCCGGGGTCAGCATTAACGTTTCTTTAGAACATTTGTTTGGTTTTTTTATTTGTGCAGACACCCAGATAATTTTTTTTTTACTTGCACCCATTTGTTTTAGGCTTGTTTATTCTGTTTCTCAAGATAAAATAGAGCAAAATTAAATTTGGCCTCAATAATGTTAAAGAATAGGATTGTCCCGGTTTGTAAAATATTATCAATGGAAAATAAAATACACACTATTGACGACCTCCAATGCTGTCCGGGTCCCCATAATTACCGGTGTCGGATACAGTTGGTCGTAACTCTTCAACGTGTCACAACGCTCCATAGATTTAGAAACTGGCGCGAAACGCCCAGGACCATGATAAGGGTGGATTTAGGGCTTGCTCCTCTTTGGTGATAAGGCCGTTATCGGGTTGCTTCATAAATGACAATGGCAGAACTGACCACCATGGACGTTATAGGTATAAGTCTAATTTCGTTGGAAAATCTTTAGCACCGTCACAGTACCACCCCTATCGACACCTGGTATTATACTTCAAGATGTAGGGTGTCTTATCTGGTTTTGTGTTGTTGTTGTTGCTGTGTATAATAGTGATCTAGTTCACAGAGTTACAGCACGTAGGGTACGACAAGTGAAGTCATAAATGGGTAAACTGCTCTGGACGTTTTTTCATCATTTATTTTGACGTCACAGGTACAAGTACGTACATCCAGTTCACAATAGGGCAAAGTCATGACATTCACGAATATCAGCATACATAGTTCATCAATGCATTTGGCATATTCTAAAGATGATGATATGGCGCCAAGGGATTATATGGTTGGCTCCAAATACAAAAGTACATCAACAAAAAATCCTCTTACTGTTCAGATGTGCTAAACTAGTCAAGTCGTAAGTCGCACGAGGATGGCATTCCAGGAGTGCAGGTCAAACTGACCTTTACAGGCATTCCTAAGTCTAACCTTGACGTAGGCATAATCGCTGACACTCAGCGACGTTCATAGAACAAAGAACTGTCCTTCGGGCTGAGTATGACCCGTGTACATATAGATCTCAGGTATGAAGATACCTGGGGCGTGACTTCTATTAGAAGAACCTCCCTTTCTGTAATGCATACGTGAGCATAGATCGACCATTGTCTAACATAAAGTTAAGTTACAGATTGGATGTAAATGAGGCATTACCTTCGTTCGAAAATCCACACCACAGAAAACATACGCCTCCAGGCGTTTTAGAATACTCAAGGGAAGGACCTTGTAAGCTAACTATCTCACAATAAGGCTCCTAATTCCCTAACAAAATCACAGAGACGCCAAAACGCGTCTTCTCTGCTTCACAACTTTACATCGTCTCCCAGACAAAAGAAATCTTCCCAGACGCCTCGCGTCAGGACATGCGCAGAACGCATCTACTTGAATAGCAATCAAACAAGACGATCTAGGAACATTCCAGATACTAGATCAAGCGTTATATGGACATGAACAGAGACCTCAACACTAGTTTCAGACACTCCAACAACAGATGACCGATACTCCCAAATAAGGAGAACGATCACACTTCGTTCAAAAAAATATGGACCGAACGTGTCTCGTCACAAGAGGAGGTAACATCATATTAAATGATAATCTCAATTATCCAGAGTTATGTAGCTTTGACCGAAAAAAAATTACAGTGTACATTTCAGTCAATCTAATAATACAATGTCTTTGGCAAAAAATGATCATACAATGACTTTAGGAAAAATGATCATATAATGACTTTAGAAAAAAATGATCTGTGCGTAACAGACCAGCATTAAAATTTCTTTACAACATTTCCCAACTCAGTTTTTTTTTCCGACCGAAGACCACACGGTCTGCTGCTGACTTGAGCAAAATTGTCCAATAAAAACTCTTACTTCTGCATCATCCTTCTTAACTAAAATAATAATAATAATAATAATAATAATAATAATAATAATAAATAAATAAATACAAAATAAATAATAAAATAAATAGACTACACATGTACATATACATTTAAATGTAAACATAATAATGACACTAACAATAATAATAATGATAATAGATACATAGAAAATAAAATAATAATAATTTAAAGGCAGGCTTCTCTCTGCGGACATGACAAAAAGGAGGATGAAATTTTTTAACTTGCACACACTCTCTCACATGTACTTAAGATACAAATATTGGGTGATGGAGTCCCTCACCTTTAACGTTGTGTGTGTAGGGGAGGAGGGGGAAGGATGAGGATGTGTGTTAAAGGGAGTGGGGAAGGTAGGAAAAAAAGCAGGTGATGGAATGCCACGTAATTGGCAGTGAGGTGGGGGTAGGGGTTGGGGGAGGTTATAGGAAAGTGACCTTCGTATAAACTAAAGGCTTGGATTTAAGAATATTTGGCAGGTCGAGGTACAGGTAGCTGGGGATAGTGGACATGTTTTAAAATAAGCGTCACTCACTGGAGGAACAAATTTAGGAGAAAGGCTGGGCGGATAACTTTGTGCTCAAATGCTGATTGAATGCGACGTTTCCAAATTATAAACGAAATTCCGAGGGCAAAAGAATTAATTTGAAATGGATGTCCGGTAGTGTCTTGGGAATTGAATTAAGCCTAATCGCTTTGAAAATGTCTGTATTTTGTGTCGTGTATGTGTCCAGTATATCTTGTAAGATTCTCTGTACTGGTATAATTGTACTACATTTATTGAAAATGTGTTCCTCAATTTTTTGTACATTTGCCTGGCACACCTTGCATCGTGATTTTCGTTTTAATCTGTGTGCTGCTCTTTCTGTGGTTGGTATCATGTTATATAAAAGTCGATATGTGACTTCTTTGGCTTTTGGTGTGATGCTTTTGTTGTGAAGATTGGTGAAAATCTCAGTGTAATCTGTTATAAAGTAATTGTAACCTCTTTTAATTCTTAGGTGTAAAGGTGGTGCTTGTAACCTGACTAAGTTTTTGTAAATTTTGTTTGTTTTCTGGTTAATTAAAATTTCGTGTCCTCTGATGGCTTGTATGCATGTCCTGTAAAAGTGTGGTAGTGTGCCGTAATGGTGTGGGACGTTGTTCTTTAGTGGTCTCAGTCTAGCAAGTCTAAGCCCTACGTAGTAATGGGCTAATGTGTGTTGTTCTGGGTTTCTTATTATATTTCCTACATGTCTGATTCTTTTCTCTTGCATGAGTGTTTGATGTTTAATGCTAAATAAAGTGTGCCCAAAAACAAAACGCCTAATCTCCTTGTTTATCTCTGTCACGGTATGTTGTGGAGGGTCAAAGACTGTAGCAATGTAAATTATTTTTGGAATAATAAAGCAGTTCACTATTGCACTTCTGGAAAAAAATGGTTGTATTTTTGTATTTTTAGCGGTGAAGCGTGTCTGTGGTATATGCGACTAAGTTCTGCCATGTGACTTTGTGTGTGCGGTTTAGGTGAGATGGGAAGTATATACCGTTTAGTTCCATGTTTGTTGTTGACGTTAAATCAAAGGGAAAATCTGCTTTGTTTCTTCATCTGCCTATACCCATAATTGTAGACTTTTGGACGTTTAATTTTGACCCACTACCTTTACCAAAAAGCGTGAAAGCGTCTAGAATATTTTGTATAGACCTATCATTGTGGGGGTTTCTACCTAGTTTCAACCTATCATACATCACTCTAATCCCTAAGGACGATCCGGACAAAACAAAGCTTTAAAACTACAGACCAATATCACTCCTAAACACCGACTATAAAGCCTTTGACAGAATATCCCACTCATACCTCCATAAATCGTTACAACACTGCAACATTGGTGAATACTATAGAAAGTGGATTGAAATTATATACACAAAACTTGAAAGCAAGGTTTTGATAAATCATTCATTTACTGGGGCCAATGGGCTGACAAGATCTGTTAGGCAGGGATGTCCCATTTCTCCTCTACGTTATGTACTTGCTCTAGAACCACTGCTAGAGAAAATTAGACAAAACAGTAACATCAGAGGCACTTTTATTCAAGGTAAAGGGGAACAAAAGTTTTTCCTGGTCTAGCGATAGGATTGACGACTCTCAATCCCACTGCCGTGTGTAGGTGATGATGTGTCTTATAAAGTGTGCGTGCTGATGAATGTTTCTGTGCTGGACACTACACTGTTGGTCTTCGTGTATGAGTGTAGCCATGAACAGTTTGAGTTTGTTTGTTTTGGTTTTGGCTAAAATTTTATAGTCGGTGTTTAGGAGTGATATTGGTCTGTAGTTTTAAAGCTTTGTTTTGTCCGGATCGTCCTTAGTGATTAGAGTGATGTATGACAGGTTGAAACTAGGTAGAAATTCCTTTTTCGCGAAAGATTCTGAATATACTTTTAGTAGGAGAGGGCCTAACATGGGGAAGAAATGTTAGTAGAATTCAGCTGTGAGTCCATCTGGTCCTGGTTGCCACATATGAAAAAGTGCAGCAAGTTTCCACCCCTCCCCCCCAATTAAATTTTTTGCTACAGGAAAGCCGGTTTCACTAGTGCAATAAACACGTGAGCTGTTTTAGCAATTAGCACGGTGAAACAGAGAGCGAATCCCGGAGCATGGCGTAATAGATTCTTTGATCAGGGGAACACACGGGATGAGTCCAGGCGTTTAACAGTCTCTTTGAAGAATCTAGGGGCGTTAATTCTGAGACGTACATTGAAGTGTTACACGTTCAGGGGAATTAATTTATTGCGTAGCTGATATTCGGCAAAGCGGAGATGATGAAAGTCAAGTCAGAGATATTCAGCGGCGGAGGTGAACAAATTTCCTTTCTTACAAAAATCGGACGGCAAATTGGCTGGGATCTGGCAGTAGGTGTGAATTTCGCATTAAAGGGCGATTGAACGGAATTTATCAATATATATCATGTCTCTCCAATAGCCATTTATCATTTGCTAAGACATCTATCTGAATTCACTAGCTCGAATATTCTAGTATTTTTCGTACAGAGTGAATTTATTTGATTTTCGTGGAGTGTTTCATTTTTCTGATTGCGGTAATTTATATTTCTAGCCTTAAGTGATTTAGTATGTTTAAAGTTTATTTATATTTCACTGAGATTTTCTGTGCTAATTAAATAACTTATAGCTAAATTTTTCAGCCGTACAGTAAATTTAATTACTCGCTATTTCCCAGTAAGAGATGTTTAAATTGACTAGTACGTACATTAAATAACTGTCTACTGACGGCAAATATTATTTACCGATATCCATTTTATGTATTTTATGAATGACTAGCGTTCACATCACGCATTAAATAAACGACAGGTTAAGCTAGCCACGTGTGTTTTAAATCTAATTTACAACAGAGCGGTAAAGAGGTCCTATTTTAACACGTGTTAAATATGATATTGATAATTTGGTTAAATGTTTATATTTCCTTCCTATAATGTATGCTTGATCAAAACCTGAGTACTAGCGGCTTTCTTATGGCCGTATGAACTTACGATCACATGAACTTATAATATCATATAAGCATTAAGATATATTTAATATTTATGAGCTTCTTGCTGTGACCTGTGCGGTCCGTTTTCCTCATTTTTTCCTGAGAGAAACCAGAAATAGAATAATTGAATGAACGGAGAAAGAAACTAATGTCTTTGATTACCATCAGTATACTTATATGGTTTCTTCTTTTTGTCTCACTAATCTGAGTACTCACGAGATAACATACATTTAGAACCTGTTCTTTTCCCATACTGACTATCTCATAACTTATTGTTAACTTTTGATCTTTTGGGCTAATTAACGTCTGTGGGGATCTTCTTTTCTTTTCCTTTACCCGAGGGGAAAACCTAGTTGATTAATTTTCATTTGTCTGTAACCATGTTCTAATGATGTATATGATTTATTTAGTGATTTTCTATTCATAATAAATCTATTAAACTTTAGTTATCGTGTCGGCCAAACCCTATCCATTATATGTTATTCATAGTTTGTTTTCACGTTCGTGAGTATTTGTCACAGAAATGTGCGCATGTGAGTGCAGTGTAACTTGTAATTCTTACAGGGCGAGAAAGTACGTCTGATTTAAAGTTAGTCGTCCAGATAGGCTGGATTAGATAAATTATTCTATCCAGAGACTGTCCTTTCTCTTACACGATCACCTCGTGATAAAACTATTTCTTACCCCTTACTTTCTCATTGTCATCACTATTACCTCTGCTCAGACAGGACTATAAACAACTTACCTATCTGAGATTAATTTACGACACTGGTGACTTGCATGTTTGCATTTCGTTTACTGCGTATGTTATGTTTTCTAGGGTCAGTTCTGCATCAAGAGATTGTTTATCTTTGTTGCTTAGTTTCTTAGTGTATTGCATAAAAGTGTCTTGTATATGTGGTTGTATTCCTTCTACTGTGTAAAGATTTCTGTAGTAGTCCTCAAAAGCTTTTGCTATATGTTGTGCATGCGTTTGTATGTCTCCATGTGAGTGAACTATTTGGCCTATTTTCTTGCTTCGCTGTATGTTTTGCTCTATTGCCATGTGTTGTTTGCTTGGGTATCTCTTGTGTGATTGTGTTCAATTTTGTACGTAACAGGGCACCTCTTAATCTATGGTGTTGATATTGTTCTAGTTCTTCCTGCAATGTAATGATATGACGTGCTGTTTTATCAATTAGAGTTGCGAGTTTGATGGCTTGTTCTATTATCTTTTCCTGTCGTATTTTGTCTCTATGAATCTTGGTTGCCAGTATTTGTGTTCAGTCGCGTATAGTACTCTTTAATAGCTCCAAGTGTTTTTGTGTGTTTTCAGTGGGTAAATCTGTTGTGTATGTAAGAATGAGTTGCGTCATTTGCTCAACGTATGTTTTATTTTGCAGCAGTGTGTAGTTGAACTTCCAGTGAGGTGAGCGTTTGGATGTGATATTTGTGTGTGTGTGTGGTGTTTACAGTTGCCAAAACCGCTTTGTGGTCTGTGAATTTTAGTGTTTCTGGTAAGTGTTTGGACTCGATTGTACAGTGCATTGATGGTGAATAAATTCTATCTAATCGTGCTGTTCTGCCAAGTGCGTTATTTGTGTGTGTGGTGTCAGTGCCCTTGAGTTGTGTCTCTCTGTAGGTGTCCTTTAAGCTGTGCATGTCTACTATGGTTTGTAGCATATGTAGCTGGTGAGTGCCCTCCCTGTTTGCGAACCGAATTTGTGTTTTGACATCCCCGCCTATAACATCCATTTTTGTCAGTATACAATTAAAATCTCCCCCTAATATGATGTTTTGCCCCATGTATGATTGCGTGAGTATGCTTTCTAGGCTATCAAAAAAACAAGGATTGGCGACAGTAATCTGGTGGTGCATGTATTTTTACTATGGTGTATGTTTGTGTGTTGCTCCTTACCTGAACTATGGCTATTCTACCCTTACTATCTCTGTTTTTCCTGATAATTTCCCACCTATCCGATGTCTGTACGACAGCTACCCCTAAACCTATATTCTGAACACTAAGGCTAAAACATGAATGTCTAAGTCCTAATGTTGTGGTGATATGGGCTGCGTGTTTGTCTGTGTGTATATTGGTTTCTTGAACCAGTATAAAATATGGATGGTATTTGTGTATGAGTGTTGTGAAATGTTGTCATCATCATGGAGCGGCTTACGTTGTACTGTTTCGTTAGGCCTGTGGCCCAGTACATCAGATTTCAACGGGCATTTATGTCGGGTTGCCTACCTTAGCCTTTGACTGTCCCCAGCCTACCTGCAAGGCAGCAGTGTGGTCTCACTGTCTGACTGGATTCTAAAAAAACATGTAGAAAATCACTAACGTCAAAAAACAATGTCCGACATATTGGACAGGAACCGGAAGACCTGAACATCTGCTTCAAAGTTGCCCCTTATATGTGGTACAAAGAAAGTGCATATGGCCGACGCCAGCTCCTTTCGTGGAAAAGCTTTACGGGGATTTAAATAGCCTCAAACTGACTACTGCTTTCTTTGAGAACATTCAAGTGGACGTCTGAGAGTGTACGAAGAAGAAGAAGAAGAAGAAGAAGGAAATGTTGTAATTTTGTGCAAAGGCCACGAATATTAACATTCTAATTTCTGCCGCCATTCCTGAAATGTGGTATTTGCTAATAGTGCAATTACATAAAAATGGATGTTTGAGGTCAGGGGAAAATGTCTTTACTCTGTGTTATCAGGGTTCTCCAGCACAATGACGAGTCTCGGGGTGGTGTATGACAGTGTTCTACGTCTGGGTGGTGTTTCCATATGTTGCTTGTGTGTCTTTTCTTGGTTTGGACTTGTTGGGCTATTGTTTTTATAAGCTTGCGCTGGAGTAGGAAAATGCTTGGGGTCTATCATCGTAAAGTTCGAGGTGTCTTGTGTAGTGACGTTGTCCTCAGAGTGGTTTAGGCATTTAGGCAGCACTTTGTGCCGGTCAAAAATGAAATAAAGTTGTTGTTGAGTATGTACGCATAAAAAGAAACTCGTGTTGTACATATTTATTGACTTGTATGGCGCTTAGCGTGCATTTATTTATCCCGTATAAAATACACCTCTATATTTCTATATTACCAACAAACTACATTAACATTTTCATCAAAATTTAAAATGCGCTGTAGTTGGCATCTTTGTTAAAAATGCACTACAAACAAAATTGTATAAAATAACTATTACATTTTTTAAAAGTTATAGTTAGCTTTTTTGTGCATATTATTCCCCTTGTAATAAAAATTACGTTCCTTAGATAAAACGCATAAATGTATCTTAACGTTTAAGTATGAGGGAAATAACAATGCGATGGTAGTGGAACGTTGATAAGAGTTCCCAATGTCAATGTCTGGTTGTGTAGCAAATACAGAAAGTTAGTTAAAAGTCAATGTCTTTACGTGCTTGTTGTATATGTGGGAACTGACTTTTGTCCACCCCCTCACTTCCTTTCTTTTTCTCCAATGCGTTTGGAATTAATACTTGCCGAGTTTGTATATGTAACACGCCAAGCACTCCAACGGAGGCAACTAACTTTCATTAATGTGACTGCCTTAAAAAAAAAGCCTATATGTGTTGCTCGAAAGTGCTAAATGACTCTCAACTGAATTAAACTTAATATTGAACCAAACTAAAAAAAAAAAATGCAACTACAGATTGAAAGATGTGTGCAAGAGAGACATGAATAGATAAATCCAGGATTCTAGGAGGACAGAGATGCTGATCGCAGCATGTCGAGATGCTCCCTACGATTATGCGAAAACAGGCTCTTTCACCACCCTGTGGAAATAGCCATTTTAGAGATGCCCCCTAAACGAAATGGGTTTAGTTCAAAACGGAGGCCGAATAGCCAAGAGAAGGATGTCACATGAGAGCCATGACCCAAGGTTGACCTCTGCCATAAAATGTCAAGGTCGATCAAATGATCACAGTATACGATTTACTATTTCTACAAAGTGATTGACAAGTCAATTTCTTCTTTTTAAAATGTTATTATCAGCACTTGTACCTACTAGATATACATAACATGCATGTGGAAACAAGGAGTAATAACTGCCATTTGAAATTTGACAAATACGTTGTATTTTTTATTCCCATCAACAACAAAAAAACCAACAACAACAAATTCTAAAATGACCAATAAACTCAACGTTACAAAACTGAGTACCACTGCTTCTCTTTCCTTGTAGATTCTAGAACAATGACTGCCTTGTAATGCTATCAACAGGTTTCCTCAATGTGTGTCCAATCCATCACCAGCGTCGTCTTCTGAACTCTTGTTCCACTGGCACTTGTCTGGTTCTTGTCATCAATTCCACATTTGTGACTTTGTCATACCATTTCAGTCCTTCTATTCTACGCAAGCACCCGTTTATAAAAGTCTGTAGCTTTTTAGTGGTTGTTTTTGTTGCTCTCCATGTTTCAGAGCCATTCAATAGGACTGACTTCACATTTGAGTTGAAGATTCTTATTTTCTTGTTGGATCCGATTTCTCTTGACCTCCATATGTTTCCCAATGCAATGAAAGCTCCTCTTCCTTTTTGTATTCTTATTTTGTGATATCATTGTCTGTCCCTCCAACTTTGTCTATATTCTTCTTCTTCTTATATCCTTAGCCGCCGACCGTCAAAGCAGTCAGTGGCCATTGCGCCTGGTGGCATCTTGTAGGGCAGCAACAAATTGATTCCACTTTGCTCGGTCGGTGGCCATCCTTCGTACAGTGCCCCACCTCTGGTTCATTCTTTGCATCTCAGCCTCCACAGTCCTTCCCCACGTTGTTTTCTGCCGGCCTGTCTCTCGTTTTTCTCATTTCTGCTGTGACCTGTTTTAGTTTACTGTCATAAATTAACAGTGATACAACGTTAAAATATCCCCAAACGAAAAAAGTAGGGATAAAAATAATGCGTAAGTTACTCGAGTACATGATCGCCCAGGCCGCGGGTCATCACCCGCCATGGAAATTACTTTGCTGGACGTGAAAGCAAAATTTTACCCTCGGAACGGGTTGAGAACGGAGATCAAAAGAGAAAAAATATGACTGAACATGTGCTGGAAACTAGCAAGGCTAAAAGGATGCAAATTGGTGGGGAAAGGAGGAAAAAAATTTACGTTCCCAAGTTGACACAAGGTAAAGAAATCGACAGAAGGGACCATAGCTATTATAAGCAACAGTCATTTCTTGGACCCTTTTGCGATAATTTAGTCGGTTTATTTAAATTCGGCAAACGCAGTACAGAAGATTCTAGAACATATTTCGAAAAACCAACTAACCTTGAAAAGTAACTTTTTCTTAATAATAATGTTAGGAATATAAAAACTAGCTGGCCGGATGGCCCATCTTGAGCAGTGAAATAATATGCTTTTATTTA